>BSBK01000153.1:1022500-1261092 GCA_027943335.1 Chamaecyparis obtusa
TTTGAAAGGACATGTTGCTCTTTGGTGGAAGGAATTACAAAGAGATAGAGAAGATGAGGGTGAAATGAAGATCAATTGATGGAGGTTGATGGTGACTAAATTGAAAGCTAAGTTCATACCTGCCAAAAATGAGCTTGACTTGTTTAAGAAGATGCAGAATTTGAAGCAAAAAGATTTGAATGTGGAAGACTATGCCAAGGAGTTCTACAAACTTACTATTCAGTCTAGACACAGAGAACTTGGTAAGGAAAAGGTAGCTTGGTATGTGAATGGTTTGAGATTCAATATTTAGGATGAGCTTGGTATGCTAAAGATTGATTCAATTGAGGATTCTTATCAGTATGCTTTGAAGGAAGAAGATAAGTTGAAGAGGAAACAACATGAAAATTCCCAAGGGTAGGAGAAGCTTGATCACTTGGTGAAGGATAAACCAACTGTTGAAGATGAACCGAAACCTGTTGAACCGAACAAGAAGATAGGTAGGGTTATTTTAAGGGTGCTTGTTATAATTGTGGTGAAGAAGGACATTGATATTTTGAGTGTACACAGAAGAAGTTTGGTGATTGAAGGAATTCTGTGGTGAATGAGAACATTTAGAATGAACCTGAATCTGATAACTTGCTAGTCCAGAGAACATTGCTCGATACTAAGGTGGAACCTTGTCAGAGGAGTAATTTGTTCAGAACTCAATGCAAGTCAAGAGGTAAAATTTGTGCTATGATTGTGGATAGTGGTAGTACGATAACCTTGTAGCTAAGTAGATGGTTCAGAAAATTGGTTTGAAAAGAGTGAGACATCCTTATCCTTATAGGATTGGCTTGTTGCAAGATGTTCATGCTCTAGAAGTGAGGGAGCAATGTCTTGTTGATTTTCAGATTGGCCAGTATAAGGATCAAGTGTTGTGTGATATTGTGAACATGAGTAGTTGTCATATATTTCTTGGTAGACCTTGGCAGTATGATTGCAGAGCTATGCATGACTATGTCAAGAATGTGTTTACTATTGAGAAGAATGACATAAAGTTTTCCCTAATGCCTTTGTTGGATACAACACTCGGTAGGAAAAACTTGAGCTTTGGTAGCCGAGTTGAGTTGAAGAATTCTGAAAGGATTGATCAGTATGGAGAACAAACTTGTGTGTTATGAAGGAAAGACTTGAAAAGATAGAGGAAGCATAAGTGGAAGAGTATCCAAGGTGAAGACTTGGAGGACTTGTATGTGAAGAACCAGTTTAGGGTTTATGTACTAAATCCCATAAGATGCTCTTCCAACCTATGAGAACATCTTTTCCAACCTGGGGTGTCTAATGCTGTGGCATTCTTGGATTTTCAGCAAATCTGCATGGTGGTGTGTTGAAGTGGTTATGTGTTGCTCAGTTGCAGCTTTAACCAACAATCTCGGTTATTGAAGAGGCTTGGTCGCTAAAGGAACTTGGTAAAACTCTGGCACTTTGTGGAACTTGTGCTTGACAATTCTTGTGGTGCTCAGTTGACATACTTTCTCGGTGATGCCTAGTGTGCTTTGTTGTTTTACTAGTTCTTGGTAGCTCTAGTTTATCGACTGGAGTTCTTGGAATTTTGGTTGGTTGACTTAGTGAATATAATGTTGCTAGCTGATGTTACATTCTCCTATGTGGATCTAGAGGCCGACATGGAGGATTAAATAATTGTAAGGCTATTTGAGAGCTGACTGTTGTTGCATTTAATATTTTTTTATAGTAGAAGCCGACTTGGCTTAGGAGTTAATTGTTTCTTCCAGCCGACTTGTGGTTGAGGAAATGTATTTAAGGAGTGTTTGGGTAGTTGTTTAGCAGGAAGATTGGGAGAAGTAGATTGATAAGGATAGTAATATGATCTTGTGAGATCTTGAAGATTAGATTGATTTCTGATATTTTTAATAGCAGAGCTAGTGGTTGCATGCTTGGAGACAAGGAGATTTCTTGGTTGCTTGCGAGCACAATTTAGATCTGCCTTAGTGTTTTCACCAGTTATTGATGTGTTGCAGAGCTGGACAAGCTAGGAAATTGTTGAATTACCATTGTAAGTGATTGTATTTGGCCCTAACCCAAGAGGCCTTATAGTCAGACATGTTGAATGAAATTTTGTTTGAGCATATTCTTGTTGTGTTAGTCTACATTGTTGGTGTTTGGCTACAAGTTTGGACAGTCCTTTATTGGATCCTTTGACCTTGACGGTGTCAGGTGGTATCAGAGTGAGTTGATCTTGTTGGGAGAAAAGTTGGTGAAGAGATTGAGTGCGATCTGAGTTGTAGATCCATGTTACCGAACTTGTGAAATCGTGGCCTAGTTGTCCATGCAAGGTGACGGGTTGATCTGACTTGCAGACAACTTGGAGGTTGTCACAAGGTGGTCGATGTAGGGTTTATTGAAGATTATCAACCTAAAAACAAGATTTATTAGTATAGCCATCTTGTGATTTTCACTGTCCTATCTCTTCATCTAGTGACAGGACGTGGCATTCATAAGTGGAGACTTGATACTAATGACCATGAGAGAATATTAAATGTTATCGAAGAGTGAGATGAACCACTTGATGTGGACTAAATCATGCATGAAATATGATCTATACTAAATTTGTCACGGGAAAGACCGGAGATTTTCTTAGCTCCATTCTTTCCTACCGCTACCCGTAGTGAATGGAGAAATTTTCTAAAATTTATAATATCTAAAAAATGTCTTGAAGGAGATGATTTATTACTTATCCAAGAATATGAATTTTTATCATGCATGTTGCAATACTTTATTTTTATCTAGTTGATTAATTAGGTCATGTGGATACTTATCTAGTTGAAATATGAATGTGTATAATGCATGTTGCAATACTTAATTGAGATACTTTATTTTTATAGTTGATTACATCAGGACACGTGTGTTTTAAAAGTCTAGTCAAACTATTTGTGTTTACTACTTGACCATGTTAAAGGGGATGCTTTATAGATCATTTAGATGTCTTGAACATAATATAACTTAGATCATCAAACATAGATCTCAAGTATAAAGCATGACAAACATCATTCATAGAATAAACTTACATATAACTTAGATCATCAAACATATAACTTGGATCATCAAACATGCATTTATTAAACACATAGATTGAAAGTATGTAAACACCACACATATATAGAGTGAAAGTATATAACATGTCAAACATCAATCATAGATCAAGTATGTTTAAAACATAGAGATCAAGTACTACAAACATGAAACATATGTCAATCATGTGTCAAACATCAATCATAGATCAAGTATGTTTAAAACATAGAGATCAATTATTGTAAACATGAAACATATATCAATCATGTCAACATAGATCAAAAGTCTACAAATCAAATAACATTGAAAAGTACAATGTATGTCCATTGTCTACAGTCTAGAGAGGAAATATAACATCAAATACATGTAATATGTCTAGATCAAATATGAAAGTTCCTAGGACTCGTCATGACGACTCCTCACCAAGCGGTCCCCAAAGTGACTATCATGTTGTGAAGGATGTGCAGAGCCCTACAGAGAAAGTGATATAAATTAATATATATGTGCATCTTTTTAAGTTTGATAAAATATTACAAGAAAATGTGTTATAACGTGTGTAAATTAAATACATGTACACATTGATAAATTAAAAACTCACATGTCCACTACTGATGCCATCATCGAGTGAGTCCCGAAAATGTACACAATTAGTCCTAAAAGGAGTAACAAGAGGCATCTCCTACTAGAGAAAAAATTTCATATATATATATATATATATTGAAATTTCAAAAATTAAAAAAAAGGTAAATTTACATGCCATGAAATATTGCAAATTTAACTTAAATTGTAACATTAAAAATAAGATTTATACCTGTGTAGATGGTGGCATGTGATTGCACTTAGACTCCCTATCCTCGATCCTATCAACCAAGATATCAAGATTTTGTTACGTCTGGTCCAAGCTCAACTCTACATCTACAACAAGAGTAGTTGGCATGTGCGTCTCTCTAACAATGAATGCAACAAACTAACCAAATGAGATGGCATGGAAGTTGTATCATCGACGTGTCAGAAAATTTAGGTAACCCATAGTGGTCATGCTCAAGTCAACATCCTCAAGGCCAATATTAGAGAATTGGTGCCCTACACTCACTGAAGGGTCTGTACATTGTGTGTCTCCCTCTGCAGCAATAGAGTGGTATGTCGATGGATCCTCATGAGCACTGCCACTATGGCCATGGTCTGGGTGATAAGAAGGATGTGGCTGAGTGTATTTGATAGTACCTATGCATGAGCTCTGACATCCAATATGAGGATATCATGCTCTACTACTATAAAGCATATGCATCCAGAAGATCCTCAACCAAACTAGTCAATGTGACTTGTGTCATCTCTCCTATAAGTCCCTCTTGGATGGAAAGTGAAGGGATGACCGTTGTACTATATACATTTCATGTGAACTCCTGCTAGAGGATGCTCCACCAGATGATCTAGAGTTTTGTGACTCATCAAGATATTAAGTATTGGCCAACCTGATCACTAGATATGGATGCGGTAGTTGCTGCAATATCCTCCACACTATCAATCGCACCTCGAGGCTAGGTGCTACAAATGACATCATCTGCCACATGACCCAATGAAGGAGCTATATTAGGTGTCCTCTAATCAACAATGGCCCTGTGTACTAGCCTTTGGCAATTAGCTCGACGAAAAGCATCTTTATCAGCAAGCCTGTCACGCCCTTGTCCTAGATGTGTTGGAAAATTAGTGTAATTAATGGCCCTCCCTAAATGAACCTCAACAAAAATTTGTTGTACAAAATACAATAGAATCTAGTCATTATTTTGGGTAACGACCATGGGCAGTTAGAAACTGTGGGTATATCAATGCTAATATAGTAGGATCCTAACACCTGGTAACTTAATATCCCTTCACATATTGTAAGTCCACATAAGATGGAAAAGCTTCCCTTTTCAGAGTTGCTTTAGACACAAAAGCTTATACCTTCTTAAGAGAAAGACCGGAGTCAACCTCTCATCTCTTCCTCTCAAGTATGGCCTCTATAACGTCTGGTGCATAGGGAGTGGTACCATAAATATCATCTCGGATACTAATCAAGCTAGAAAGTATGGACTAACATGTGTGCTCTTATAGACACTAGAGCTAGTCGAATTATTTATGGAATCTTGCAACTGTTCAATTTCCCTATTAGCTCATGCAAATAGTTCCTCAAGGGGAATATGTGCATCTTTCATGATGTCTAATAATATCTAGATATCTATATGTGTACCTAAAATATTTTATTTACTATCAAATGAAGTCTACATATATGTTTTCCTAATTTAATTGAAAATAAAATTAAAGTACATTTCACTACATTATTGAACTAAAATCAATTACATATTAAATTACAGTAAAATGTAAATAAATGTGCACTACATATACATGCGCACACACACACACACACATGCACACACACACACACACACACACACACACACGTCAATATGTATACATATGCATATGGTAATAAATGTGCACTACATATACATGCACACACACACATGCATACATACATGTGTGCGCACACACACACACACACATGTCAATATGTATACATATGTATATATATGTATGTGTGTGTGTGTGTACATGCATATATATGTGTGTGTGTGTGTGTGTGTGTGTGTGTAATGTACATACATACATACATACATACATACATACATACATACATACATACATACATACATATATATATATATATATATATATATATATATATATATATATATATATATATATATATATATAATGTATATGTATATATCTACATATATATGCATATATATGGTAATAAATGTGCACTACATATACATGCACACACACACATGCATACATACATGTGTGCACACACACACACACACATGTCAATATGTATACATATGTATATATATGTCTGTGTGTGTGTGTGTACATGCATATATATATGTGTGTGTGTGTGTGTGTGTTTGTGTAATGTATATGTATACATACATAAATACATACATACATACATACATACATACATACATACATACATATATATATATATATATAATGTATATGTACATGTGTATATATACATGCATGTGTATATATACACATACACACACACACACACACATATATATATATATATGCATATATATACATGCATATGTATATATTCATACACACACTCATATATATATATATATATACATACATGTATATATGTATGCATATATACATACACATGTATATACATGTATATATATGTATATACGTGAATATATATATTAAAAATAATAAATAATGTAAAATGAGAAGGTATACATAGTGAAATACCTCTGAAAATGACATTTCAAAGTCGGATGCCCCACTTTCCACTCTACCGTAACTGTGAAATGATGGTTTCAGCAGGGTTTAAACCCCACCAAAATGTTAACAACTTTACTTTCGATCGAAAGTAAGTACAAGACTTTCAATCAAAAGTATGAAATTTCATACTTTCGATCGAAAGTACCCAACTAAATCCACCCGCTTTGCGAATTTCGGGAGAAATTGCTTCCTCCAAAACATTGTTACCCACTATTGTGGGTTCACACACACACACACACACACACACACACACACACATATATATATACATATACATATATATATATATACATACATATATATATATACATACATATATATATATATACATACATATATATATATATACATACATATATATATATATATATACATACATATATATATATATATATATACATACATATATATATATATACATACATATATATATATATATATATATATACATACATATATATATATATATATATATATATATATATATATATATATATATATATATACATACATATATATATATATATATATATATATATATATATATATATATATATATATATATACATATATATATATATATATATATGTATGTATATATATATATATGTATGTATATATATATATATATATATATATACATATATATATATATATATATATATAGATACATATATATGCTTGACTCTTCTCATTTCCTCTCTCCCGTCTTCCTTTCGTGATCAACGTCTTTGTCTATTCTAAGCCCTCTCTCTCTCTCTCCATAACCCATAGTGGGTTATGTAGAATATGTAGAACTAAAAGCTTGCATAAGTTTTAGCTCTACAAAACCCGCACATGTTATGAGGAACTATAAGCTTATTGTGGGTTTTAAAAAAACTTCTAGTTCATCATAACCCACACGAGTTATGAAGAACTTTAAGTCTTTTAATTGTTTTGGTTTTTTCAAATAACCTGGATTTGTGAAATTTTGAATTATTTTTCATGTGGCCACTTTTTTGATCAACAACTTGGTGCACTTACCCAATTTGATTAAGGATATTTTAGAGTTTCTATGTGAATGTGAGCTATTTATATGCTTTTATATATTGAATGCATTGAATCGTTTATGAATGCTTATGATTTGTTTTAGTTCAAATATTTTATTATATTATTATTTCTTAGAGACGATTTTAGTATTAGTGTTATAGTCGCACATTTTATTACTAAATTTTTTTTTTTAATTTAGTAATTTTAAATTTACTTCAAGTTTTATATTATGTATTTAAGTTTGTTAAAGTCATTTCATTTTTTATCTAAAAGGCTAAATTGTAATAAATTACAAATTTACTTTGAATTACAATATATTTAATTTTCATAATTTTATATGACATTAATTATTCATTGAAAAAAATGTTGCCCTCATGTCAATAATTTACCCACTTCGTCAATTTAGCTTTGGTAATAGAAATGAATTGTACACTTTTCTTCATGTATATCTAAAATAGAAGCTACAAATTAGTAAGAATGACATAAAAATGAAAAGTGCTCAAGATGAGATGAGTTTATATTTTCTTTAATTTAAAAGATATTGTGATTTTTTTCAAATCCATTTTGTATTTATCTTTTAATTGATGTAGTTAATGAGATTTTGATCTAATTATCATAATATTTTGGAAAGCCTTTACTATTTTTTGTTAATTTCTATATAAAAATAGAATATTTATGTTTGTTTTGTGATCATTGTCTTTTGTTGCTATCTTAAATACTATTTTAATTAGGTTAAAATGTAGAGCATATGGAGATGTATCATTTTATTTTTAAAATTAGATGTAGTTGATATATCAATAAATTAAGAAAAATATATATTTACTAATATGTATATTAAATCAAGAGATATTCTTATGGATGAACCTATTACAACTTAGAAATTGATGAAAATCTATTGAAATATTTTTTATATATATTAATATTTAATATATGTATACTCTTACTTATATATTTGAATTTTTATTATATTTATAAAAAATTTACTATATATTTTTAAAAACTAAATAATAACATTATTATAATATTCATATAATATATATAAAAATAAAATAAATAAATAAATAAATAAAAAATAAACATATAAATATTTAAATTTGAAATCTAATCTAAATGTAACATATGAAATTAATTAAAAAATCCTTTCCTATTTCAGCATCACTACAATTTCTGGATAGTCGGTACCCTCACATCATGTCATGTGAGTATTGACAATAAAATATAAAACAATTTCCAATCATGGAAAAAGTACAAAAAAAAGCACCTCTCGTTCACACTTTCTCCTAGGCCTCGTTAATTTGTTTGCAGAATTGGAATTTGAGTCAAAATCTGATTATCTCAAAATCAGGTTTTGTATATTCCGATTTTTTATATTCGGAAGATGTTTTGGACCGTTTGGTTGACCCAGAAGATGGATGAGACAATCCATCTTCTGTGTTTGGTTGCCACTTCCGAAATTGGAATTGGAAGATAGAAATTCCTCTTTATGTGTTTGGTTTGCAATTTCAAAAAGGAATTGGAATTACATTATCCATTTTCTGTGTTTGGTTCTACATTTTGAATTGGAATTAGAATTTGATTTTTAATTTAATATTTTATTATTTTGGTCCATTTTTTATGTATAGTTTTTTTATATTAATTTATATTTTTATGTAGTAAATCATAACCAAAATTTAAAATATTTTTTTCAATTTTGTGAACAGTAAACTTAACTTTTTTTTCAATAATTTTATACATTTTATTTTGGTCCATTCTTTATGTATAGTTTTTTTTTATATTAATTTATATTTTTATGTAGTAAATCATAAACAAAATTTAATATATTTTTTTCAATATTGTGAACAGTAAACTTAACTTTTTTTTTAACTAATTTTATACATTTTATTTTGGTCCATTCTTTATGTATAGTTTTTTTTATATTAATTTATATTTTTATGTAGTAAATCATAAACAAAATTTAATATATTTTTTTCAATATTGTGAACAGTAAACTTAACTTTTTTTAATAATTTTATACATTATCATAAACAATATTGTAACAAAAAAATAATTATAACATTGCTCGATATCACATCAAAATATAAATAAGTCATCTAGTCCACATATATATCTATCTCCAACAAATGATCAAACTAAATAGTACGATTGTTGCACAAAGAAAACATTATAAAAACAAGATTTCGGCTTTAGATGTAGCCTCCGCTTTTGCCATAGTTTTCTCGAGTCTTTTGCAATTCTTGCACTCGTCATCTACAACATGTCTGTGTGTAGAACGTACTGATGATGTAGACAACGACGGGGTGTCATTGACCCATCAGAAGTACTCGTATCCACCTCCATCCTACAATACAAATCTAAGTTAGTCTCGCTATAATGACTAATATTTATTCTTTGTAAACATTTAAATATTGTGCAATTAACAACCTTAGTGTAGTTTTTACAACCCCAAAATTTATGGCCTGGATTTTCCTCTATCTATGACTTCCTCAACACACAACACAATCCATCACCATAGTCACACATAGGAACATTCCTCGTAGCCATCAGCATTGTATCACTTGCAAAAATTTGTTCATTCATACTAATTTTGTTCGCTATAACAACATGACTATATTCTATGAGTACAAATTGAAAAAGTTATACAAAAAATATAATGACACAACTATAGCATCAGATATAACAATATCCATGAACTGATTGGTGGTGTGAAAACACACCGTTAAATAAGAAAATGCAAGTAGATCCACGGTCTACGCCCTTGTGTTGCACATTCGATGATCAATCCTACATTTACAAAGTAAACATGATAGAAAAATTAAAACTTGTGTATTTTTAAATGGAATACACCAAGGAGTACCATCAGAAATATTGATCGTTTACAAATAGGATCAGTAAACAATCATCAGATAGCTCATTTTTTATCACCATATGTGGATATTTTTTTCATCAATGTTGGAAATACCTTTTGGATTTGATTGTATAGATAGTTTTGGATCACACTTTGTGATCCATGATCTGGATGAAAGAGACCAAAATGATTGCAATAGACCAAAATGATGGACTTTTTTGTCAATCATTTTTCTCTCTTCCATCATGATGAGGGATCACAAAGTGTGATCGTAAAATATCTACAAAATCGAATCTAGAAGCTATTTCAAACATATTTAATGTCAGCATATGTGTAGTCTCGCTTTATCATCATATGTGTAGTCTCAAAACTATCCATTTCTATTTCTATACCTATCACTTGGTTCTTTAAAAATAATGAAAAATGAAAAGAAATTGAAGATGAAATAGAGTATTGAACAAAGTAGAATTATTTAACTTAATTTTGTAACACAACAATAATAACAAGATGGTAAATATACATACAAAATCATGAACAATACAGTCGTCTACCAAAACACATTTATAAAATCATGTCTAAAGAACTAGAAATGGATAGTTAAGAGACTACACCTTAACATTGCATTAAATGAAGCATTCATCATGTGGTACTTCTTCGTGTATTCCACTTAAATATGTTAAAAACAACAACACTAAAAAATGCAAGCTAAAAAGAACATTAATGAAAACAATGGTCAAGGGAGGGCATGCACCTTGAAGTGGAAACAAAAACTCAAAATTCAAAGGAAAAATGAAAGAAATAAGTTGATTAACACAATAAGTATACCAGTGGATACTTAGTAGTGGCTACTGTAGACCAGTGTATACGAAAACAAAGAGGGAAAAATGAAAGAAATAAGTTGATTGGGTTGACACCTGATCCCAAGATTGGAAAAAATCCACATTTGGAAAAAATTGTTGCAAATTTAATAAAACCGCTGGGTCCGCATCTTCTCGAATTCATCATTGAAACATCTTTGCATGGCCATTGAGAGAGCAAGTTTTTACTTCTGCATTGCATACTAATTGTAGTTCATTGCAAGTATGTATATGAACTACAATTAGTATGTAATATTTCAAGTATGTATATGAACTATACATACTTGAAATATTACAAGTATGTAATATTTCAAGTATGTATATGCCATTGAGAGAGCAAGTTTATAAATTAAGCTCCTTAATGCTAAACTTCCTTATAAATTAAGTGCCACATTATTCTGAAAACATACAATCAATCTGGCACACAAAAACATATTGAGAATTTATATAAATTATAGGACTAACACTTGAAATTAAAGTTAGAATAGTAAATACAAGTCATGCATCTAGGAAGTGTAAGATAGCAACCTGTACATTGAGTAATATGGAGTTCAATGCTAGAGTTATTGAAATATGTAATGAATTTGTAGTCAGAAAGAAGTTTTTGCTCTATGTCACAGATTGGGAGGGAAAGGTAAATATCAGAATTATGTAGAAGACTCAGCACATCTCAAAGTCAATTCATTATAACTCTCAATAGAAGGAAAAATAAACAATTTTCTACTCTCGCACCAAATTGAAAAAAAATGCAATCTGACATTTGTATTTTCATTTCCTGCACTATCGAACAGATTTTGCATCCCAAACAGAACATTTCTTTTTGCCAGAATGTTTTTGTATATTGACATGTTTTCGGTCTTTCTATCTAGTAGGACAGTCATACCCTCTCTATCTAGTAGGACAGTCATCCATGATTGTTTTAAGCAAAATCATTGGTGTTTGTCACTGTCAAAAGGCACAAAGATATCAGTGATTTATGTTCACTATCCAATGCACAATGGATCTGCATCAAAAAGGCCAGAGTCCAAGGAGGATCTAGAGTCCAATGAGCCAAATGATGAATGCAAAGTGCAGTGAGTAGTCAGGGAAAGCCTGACATTTTATCAAAAAAAACCATGTCACAGTGAGGTCCCATTATCCAAGCAGCAATACAATAGGATATAGCATTGTCTTAGAGTCCTTATCAAGAACACAATCCAAAAGGCTGATAGGAATTACAACTAGTGTCAGAGCATCTAGGAGAACATCACAAAGCATCAATGTGATCTCAAGGGCATTGAGCATAAGGTCTTGACATCAATCAAGATCACAGTTCACAATCACTCGTAAGAGACAGAAAAATGGTGAAGAACTTGAAAAGAAAAGCTAAGAGGTCAATTTAACTTTATGTATCATAAAAGAGAAAGCAATTGTCAGAGTCTAGAATGGTCTGATGGAACTTTTATGTTTACTTTTTGGGCACCCCAAACTTTTGTCTCATATCTGAAACATTGTTTAAAGAAAACTAAGAGTTTAGATTAATCATGCCATCTGTTATCACAATCCTTATTGAACACTTAACAATTATACTCATTTTGAAGCACTGTCACTCAGAGAATAGCAAGGGCATCTTTGTGAGCTAAAGGTAAACTTATGGCTGCTATGTGATTTTGGTCGAGGATGTAGGACAGGTGATTCTCATTTTGCCAGCCATGGGTAAGTAACTAAGGATAACTAAATCAAACCCAAACACAATGAGATTTGTAGGAGACATTCAACTCAGGCTGTGAATGTTAAACTACTGATGAAGTATGATGATAAATTACTACATATGAATCTGGAACTAAATCCTTAATTTGACACAATGCTAAACAGGTAGATCTTGCTATGATACTGAATTTAGAAGTAGCTCTTAATGTTTAAAATAAAATTTTGATCAACAGTAATTAGAAGGCACAGAACACAACACCCAAGATAAAGTGATAGTTATACCCAAAATCATTGGCAAAGCTTTTAGTGCCATCATTGGTAGACTAAACAATGCTTCGCTCTCAGTCAGTCAGGTAGTTTAGAATGTCCTATAACTTGGAATATGATTTAAGATAATTCTAAGAAAAAATATTAGAGTTGTCTATGTAATCCATACTGCAATAGATCCTACTAGTGTACTCCTTAATTCAAACTCTAAAAGGGTTAAAGGTTTCAATGCCTCAACATATCATTACAACAGAGGATAGGGGTAGAGTGCTATGAAGAGTAACTAAAACACAAACCCATCCCATCAATGAAACCTAATTTTCAGGACAAGATAGCAATACAAGAGGTTGCTTTCCAACTTTTAATGATGCATCGGCAGTGTAATTTTGAATTTCAAAAGGGAAGTATGCATTACAAACACCTAGTGCATGAATTCAATGTCAATTGGCAAACACTAAAGATAAATCAATATGGTTTATATTAGTGCATCTAGACAAATAACATTGATAGATATGTTACTCTTCCTCAAGAGCATCAATGTCATCAGCCAATTCATTGGAATAACAAGTAGCGCCAATGCCACTCCCACTATCTGTATCTATAAATGACACTGTGTATAATTTGATAAAGTATGTAGAAAATCATGATAAAGTTTGATAAAGTGACAATCATCAACCATAAACAATCATAAACAATCAATAGTGTATGTGAACAACTATGATAAAGTATGTAGAAAATAACTATAATCCACCATATGTGGCTACAATCCAATCCACTCTCTCATCCTCACTCATCAACAAGAACCCTTTGGCTCTTTCACGCTCAACCACGAAGGTGTCGTATACCCTCAAGAATATAGCTTGACTCAATTGAGGGATGGATTTGAGAGTGCTATATTCATCCGTCAAAGCATTCTCATGAGAAGATGTATCAATTTTGTGAAGGTGCACATTGCTCATGCCCTCTTTTATTTTCTTCATTGTTTCACACATGGAATCCAAGGAAGCGGCCGCACTTGCCTTCCTCCTCCTTCCCCCCCTTGTGACCGATGATGTAGGGGTTCCTCTACCACTTGCACTTGGAGTGGACTGATAAGGGTCATTGTCCAAATCAGCAGCACTATCCTCTTCATCTAGCACATTGTATGGGTCTTCCAAAGGGTTCCCTTCTTTAGTCTCAAGGGCCATTGTAGCTGCATTGCCTTCAGCAATGTCGTTACCCACAATTACACCCAGTTCATTAAAGTATTGGAAGGGCTACCTCTTATACACTTTGGCATTTTTGAACTCTCTTCTCTACATGTTGGCATAAACAAATGGATTAGGTTCTTTGTCTTTCATTACATACTTTATAAGAAAGCAATATTATTTCCATCAAAATAGTAGAGAGATCACCCTACCTTGAGAAGCTCATCCCATATGCTATCCTCAGCATCCATGCACTGAGTTGCCTCGTTCCAGGCGAAGCCACTTGTATTTCTTAGCTCCTTCATGACTCTATGCTAGCTTCCATGTTTTCAGCTTATTTTTGAAATTGTCCTTAGATAGATTTAGGTTCATATCATTGTTGAACCTCCTCTCAATGGAGGTCCATGCTTCTTTTTTGAAACCTCCATCACCTTTTCTGCCTAGTTGTACTTGCTCCATGAGCAAGTCTAGAAACTTTCTTTCCATTTCCTTACTCCACACTATCTTCTTAGAGGAAGAAGATATTTGGTTGTTGTTACCAATTTCATCCATGCTCATCATGAGTTCTGTGTATGCCATGTTGTGTAATCATCAAAGTATCTTCATACATCAGTTTACTCAAATAAAAAAGAATAAAAAGGAAACCATCATATATATCAAAGTATCTTCATACATCAGTTTACTAAAATAGAACACATTGACCTATAGAAGACCAATACTTCTAGATAGAAACAAAATAAAAAGGAAACCATCCTGTATATCAAAGTATCTTCATACATCAATTTACCAAAATAAAACACATTCACCCATAGAATACCAATACTTCCAGATAGAAATAGAATAAAAAGGAAACCATCTTGTATATCAAAGTATCTTCATGCATCAGTTTACCAAAATAAAACACATTCACCCATAGAATACCAATACTTCCAAATAGAAACAGAATAAAAAGGAAACCATCATATATATCAAAGTATCTTCATACATCAGTTTACCAAAATAAAACACATTCACCCATAGAATACCAATACTTCCAGATAGAAACAGAATAAAAAGGAAACCATCATGTATATCAAAGTATCTTCATACATCAGTTTACCAAAATAAAACACATTGACCCATAGAATACCAATACTTCCATATAGAAACAGAATAAAAAGGAAACCATCCTGTATATCCAAGTATCTTCATACACCAGTGTACTCAAATAAAACACATTGACCCATAGAAATCCAATACTTGCAGAGAAATACATAAGAAAAAGGAAACCATCATGTAGTCTTGACCCATTAAAAGAACAACTATTCTCGAGATCTGTACTCTTGCCACATTTTACTTGCTATATCATCTCGGAACTGTGCCCACTCGTCTCTATCATGCTGAGACAACCCATACGTCTCCAGCATTGGTACATCTATCCCATCATGGTCATCTTCCTCTTCGGTGGCAATTTCTGATGGAATGTCATCCTCTAATGTAATGTAGTTGTGTAGTATGCAACATGCCAATACAATATGGGATTGTGTCATGATAGGATAAGACATGGCATGCCTCAAGATTGGAAAACCCTGCTTGAGAATACCAAATGTACGCTCTATTGAGTTTCTAAGAGAGGAGTGTCGATGGTTGAACAACTCTTGTGGAGATTTTATTGGATTCTGTCTTGAAAACTCCTTCAGGTGGTACCGTGTACACCGATAAGGAGCAATAAATCTAGGTGCATTAGGATATCCAGCATCCACTAGAAAATATTTTCCTACATAAATAAAGTATATTATTAAAACTTGAAACATTGATTGTACCCTTGAGTCTATTAAACTATGATTCGGCTTACCGGGGGGAACAACAAGAGGATCTGCTCTTGACAGAGCTGAAGCCAAAACATGACTATCCGCAGCAGACCCTTCCCAACTAGCAAGGTAGTACTGAAACTTATGATCAAAGGAACAAACACCCATAACATTTTGTGATAGGTTGCCTTTTCTATCACGATATTTACCCTGCATGTCGACATCGATGATGACTGGTATATGGGTTCCATCGATTGCTCCAACACAATCCTATACAATATGATACAATCATCAATTCTACGATCAAGCAATAATATGATAAGGATAAAAATTCATACAAGAAAGTTGTAACAACACAACAATTACCTTGAAGAATGGATCAAAACGTTCATTCCCACTAATTTCAGGAGTGTTTGGACTAGGTGGTAGAAAGCAAATCTTGGTGGAGTCCTAAGATAGCCCTCAACACCTTATGGAAGTATCGGCTGATTGTCTCTCCTGAGTGCCCAAAGTTGTGGGCAATCTTGCAGTTCCTCGATTGTGGCCAATGGTGTGGAGGAACATCACAAGTTGTTCTTCTAACGTCAAGTGTATCGTATCTCTCAAGGTTCCTTTCAACCTTAGGATAGTAGCTAGATGAAAGAAGGCTCCCCTACTCATGTGAATCTGATCATGACAATCCACATCGTTGGAATGAATAACCATTCTATAAAAAGAATTTCCTTGTCTTCTCTGTTTACGTGTTCTACCTTCTCAAACTACCACTACTCTGGCTACGGCAACACAAGAAATAAGAGCTGTGAGAAGAAGAAAATATTGGGTCTCCACAGCCACCCGTCCTAGAACGTCAATATTTTTAATAGGATCCATTAATGGCATGAAATGTGGACAAGCACAACGATATCAACAAGGAGATATCCAGTATGAACCAAGTGTTCCCTAAAAGTACATCTTGTCGACAATTTAAAATTTTTTATTTTTCATTGAGAGTGATTGGAAACTAGATCAGAGAAAACTAAACATACAAACTCAGGAAGAAGCTAAGCTAAACTAGATTAGAGAAAACTAAACATACAGTATGCTTGATATTTTAATTCTTTCCAAACAATATACAACTAAATTATCAAGCACACTGTTTTATTAAGCATACTGTTTGATATTTTAATTCTTTCCAAAGGCACCTCAAGAAAGATGGATAAAATAGTATGCTTGATATTTTAATTCTTTCCAAACAATATACAATTAAAATATCAAGCATACTATTTTATCTAGTTTTCTATAAGGCACCTCAAGAAAGATGGATAAAACAGTATGCTTGAGGTCTTTAAATGTTCATCACAACAATGGATTCATTCACCTTTAAGTGGGGATTTTTAATGTTTCCAACTCATTTCACAAACACAAAACACCAAGAACAATATATTTTTCCTCCAAGCTGCTGTTGTTGGGTTTTGGAAGGTGCTTCATTTTTCTCAAAGGTGAGAGCTACAAGGAGGTAAGACCCACACTAATAGGTAGCCAATCACTGCACAAGGAAGATTTAGTATGCTTGATAAAACTTTCAATAGCTCCTATTGATAAAGATTTAGTGGAGGCCTGCAACATCCTTTTCCTCTCTAAGACTTGCAATAGCTCCTATTCTAGCTTTCCCTCCTCCCAATGGAAAAAGGACTCCCTTCTCCCTACCATTAAAGCCAAATCCCTGTACACTCCCTTCTTGTTGCTAAATCAAATATATTCTAAATTAGGATTCTACATTTTTAAATTGGGATTACAAAAATGTGGGCCAAATACAGACCCTCTCTAAAATATACTTAACCACCACACTTCATACCTAAAATGTTGTGCCTTATCTTTCTGTGTTCCAATTTCATGTAGTACTTAGTTGTTGTTTATATCATGAGCTACCTATGACCTTAATATTCCAAAATGTGGCTAGTTACACATTCTCTCCATGATTTACTCAACCAACAAACTTAAAGTGTTGTGCAAACACGCTATGATCTTGTTGGTTTGTCATGGGTTTTGTAGAATCTTTGAAGCGTTTCATGTAGAGAAGAAAATATGAGAGGCTGGATTCATCATTCAGGAGTAGGAGGTGCATAAGGATTGCCAAGTTTGGCAGTAGAAAGAAAAAGTTTTGGAGGTTGAGATTGGTGCCCAAGTTGAAGTTAAGATGGCTTGATGCCAAGCTTTTTCTGGTTAAGTTGAGAGATGGGTATGTGAATCTGATGCTAAATTTAGCAAACACTGATGTGGGAGGTGGATTTGGCCCCTGTTATGTTGCAAGGGCTTGAACTGAGTTCAGACAGAGAAGTTTTAAGGACCATGATGCAAAAGTTTTGGTTGGCATATATAAGTCTCTCATGTTTGAAGATCATATGGGGACATTGCACCAATGAGCCCAAGAATTTTTTCGTCTTTTGGGATTTGGGTATATGATAGATTTGACTGAGGACTGGCAAGGATCTCTTAACCTAAGTTGTGTTGTGTGAAGTGTATCAAGTTTTTTTTATAATCAATCAATTAATTGAAGGTTGTTTCTAAATTCAATTGTGAGTGCATGATAGTTTTTGTATCAATATTTCAGATCATAATCTAAGATTATGATCTATCATCATGGTGAAATAATATATTTAGGATTATACTATGATCCATCATCGTGATAAAGTAGTGTTAGTAGATGATGGAGAAATAGTGTTAATATAGAGTTCTCATCATCATGATAAAGTAGTGTTAGTAGATGATTGAGAAATAGTGTTAATATAGAGTTCTGTGATTTGGTCCCTGTTATGTTGCGGAGTTGGAAATCAATTAAGACATAAATTTTAATGACCATGGTGCAAAAATCTTGGTTGGCATCTATAAGTCTTTCACGTTGGATGATCAGATGGGAACATTGCACCTATGACACCTTAGAAATAATTTCACTGTATTTTGGGATGTGGGTATGATAGGTTTTCATTTAAGGACTACCAAGGATTTCTTAAACTTAGTTATGTGGTTTTGGACCCTGTTATTTTGGAGGGGCTAAAAATCAATTTAATTTGTTGGCATATATAAATCTGTCATGTTTGAAGACCACATTGTGACATTAGAACCAAAAAAAACCTTGAATTTTCTTTTTCTTTTGGGATTTGGGTATTGATAGAACTTGATAGGACTAACAAGGAGATTTTGGCCCCTGTTATGTTGCAAGGGCTAGAAATCAGCTTGGACAAAAATTTTAAGGACCGTGGTGCAAAAAATTTGGTTGGCATATTAGTCTTTATGTTTGAAGGTCAGATGGGAACTTTGCACTAATGATCCAATGAAATCTTTCATCTTTTGGGATTGGGATATGGGAGATCTTAAGGATATTTCTACAATCTATTAGATTTTTACATTGAAGTATGGGAGATCTTAATGATATCATGTTTTCACAATCTATTAGATTTTGCATTCACATTTTAGATTACACGATCTATTATTTGGCCCACATTTTTGTAATCCCAATTTAAACATGTAGAATCCCAATGGAGAGATGTCACTTTGTAAAATACAGGAGTTTGCTGGAATACTTTACTAGGAAAAAGCATAATCAAACCTAATTATTTGTTGAAAGATGCCACTAAAAATTTTGAGTAGCATGAGAATTTATTTGCCCAATCTAATTTCATTCTCATGGACTGTAGAAATATAAAGTTTCTGAGAAGTAACCATTTGAAAACGTATTTGCCATGCCCATATTCTATTGAAAGAAAGTGCAAGCACATCTAACCTAATTAATTATCTTTTATAGGAGTGAAATCGATTTGAAAATTTCCAGAAATCTACTCATCTGTGAACAATTTGATTAAGAAGATTTGTAGAAAATGAATGCTGAACAAGAACACTTAATTTTCAACTCACCAAACCAACCGATTGTGATGATGGTTAGATTCTGTTCATCTGTCGTATTACCTATGCAATCTGACTGCTTAACTACTACAGTTGTACTATTTTGCCCTTTGATTTGTTATAAAATTAATCTTCCAGTTATCTGTCAATTTAAGTTTGAACAATGCTTAAATCTATAGATAAATAATGTATCCTGAACGCACAATGGGTTGACATCAAATGTATAACAATATGTCTGAAATATATACAGAGAATGCAAGTCTCAGATTGTTCCTGAGAAAATTTCTTGCAACAATAGCAATTTAGACTTTTCATAATTTTTTGCGATTATTTTATTCAATTTATTGCAGTAATTACATTCGCTCAAGCTATTAAAACGTTGAAACTACCGACAGTAACCCACCACATCATCACCGAGTCCTCTATAGTGGAGATCTTGAAAATACCCCAACACAAGATTACAAAATATTACTAACCCAACACATATTCACCCAGTGTTCTACGATGAAAACCTTCAAAATACATCAACACAAAATTACAAAACATAAACAATCACAAAACCCTACCGTCAGTTTCAGAAAAAAATAAACAGCAGACGGTAGGGTTTCACTAAATCTTCCTTGTACAGTGATAAAACAGAACGAATCAACTATACCCAGTCCAGAACTCGATGAAAAAGACGAGGAAATGAAATGGGCATTGCATATTAGCAAGGAAATATTTTCTACTTACCTTTTTCGAGCCGAACGTTGCAGAGCGAGAGTGGTCGAACGTTGCAAAGCAGGAGCTGAACGTTGCAGAGTGGGAGCAGTCGAACAATGCAGAGCGGGAGCCGAACGTTGTAGAGCGGGAGCGGTCGACCGTTGCAGAGTGGGTTGCGGAGGCGAGAATTGGAAGATGTGAAACCCCTTTCTCGAAACCCCATTCCTTATCCTGGAAGACGCGGACCCGACGGTTTTATTAAATTTGACGTGATTTTTAACAAATTCAGATTTTGATTTTGAATTCCACCTCTCGGGTGGGAAGACGCTGCCGCCCATTTGTGGGCCTAAACCGGATTTTGGGCTTTAAAACCCAAATTGCAAATAAGAAAAACAAACAACAGATTTGAAGAAAAATGGGAAGCGCCGCCGCCAATTCTGGTCGTATTCCCGCAAACAAACGGGGCCCTAACGTGAAGAAAGTTTTGACGAAAAAGTTTCTAGAGTTCCCACTTAGTCAGCGAGTGAGCTGTGATGCATCTTGCAATAGTTTAAGTTTGTTCGTATGCGTCCACCATCCATCAGTTTAGAGATGATTATAGTAGTCGCTCAGACTTCAAAAATGTGGAGACGAGAAGGTACCTTCACATTAAAGTAACTTTGCTTACAACATGTGATCAGTGTCCATCCTCCTTTCCATTTGCTTTCCCGAATCCTGCAATTTCTCTAAAAAGCTTATTGTGCTGTAGCAAACAATCATTTGCGTTTATAATGGCCAGAAGTGTCCTTGAATTTTTAACTGGTAGTGAGGATATTTGTTCCGAGGTTTCGACTTCTTATTGTTTTCTCTACATTATCTTCAGCTTAGGTAAGTTGTCATTTGGATGCCTTCCGATCATTTTGATTGGAGAAACTGTGTGGAGTGCTTTCAAGAAAAGAAAGCTTTGGATACCGGCAGGGTCTCTTGTTGTGGGTGCACTTGTTCTTCAATTCTTACCACTGCTTAACAAATCTTTCAACTTTCGTAACAACAACAACTTTTCTGATTACCAGCAGGACAAGGATAGGAGCAAGTTATTTGGATCCGAGTTTGAAGGAGTTCAGACAGTTGTGGACAGAGAATACACGGAGATAATTATATATTCTAATTGGGTGTCCGTTGTATGTGGGAAAGTCTCCATGATTGTGTTATTAGGTTGCTTGTTGCCAGGGGTAGCATGCCCTCTTTCCACTAATTTGTGGAATGATATGGCCGCGCTCATTATAAGCTGTTCTTTAGTTCTCTTCCATATTTGTTATGAAACCCTTTTTATTAGTAAGCTAGACACTTTTTATTGGCATCCAGAATTAGTTTTGTTTCAAATCAGTCCATATATGTATAGTATGTTGAATCTTACAATGGTATTAGTATTGGTAATTATTGTTCTCCTATTAATCTTTGCTGCTCTGGCTGGTGTCAGTATTAGTAAAACATTATCTCATAGAATACCCACCATATTTTTCCTTGAAAGTTTCAAGGCCCAATTTGTATGGGAAAAGGTCGAGGAATGGGCAAGTCAGTCATTGCTTGTAGCTCGCACTGCCAATCCTCAATATATAGTGGCCAGATCAATTCTCACCTCATCCATAGCTTTCTTTGTTACCATTTGCCATGGAATTCTCATTTTTGAAATCTGGTGCTTTACAGCTGTGGTAGGAATTGATACTTCAAGCTTTCATGACATTTGGTTCGTGCTTCGTTGCATGGTGATTGTGATGGGATCCATTATTATATACTGGAGATGCATTACATCAGTGGTATTTTACCCAAAAAGACTGGAATTGAAATTATCCAGTCTAGCACAATTCTTTCAGATAGAGAGTTTTTGGAAGGGACATTTGCTTGGCATTATAGATAGTTTCAACACCCATGAAGAAAGTGGTGACAGGTCCCTAGGAAAATTGATGATGAGGGTGTGTAGAGTTATGAGATTCCATAAATTGCTTTATGTTGTTTATTACCTTCAGATTGTTTTTATCTTGCTGAGCAAAATTTGTTGGCTACTAGCACAGTTGTTGTTCTCCAACAGATATCTGGCTAAGCTTTTCATGGGTTCAGCATATGATGAATTCTCCAATCTGTCTAGAAATGAAAATCACAGAGAAATTGTGTCGGGGAAAGGCTCTAAATATGATAAATATTTGAGATCATTGGTAGTCATGGAGGGTGAGAATCCTATTGGAGTATGGATAGCCAATAGAAGCTCAATACAAAAAATAAAGGAACATATGAAGAATGGGGAAGAAGAGGGAAAAAACTGCAATGAGCTGATATCTTTGCTAAAGACCAATTCTTCACCAGATTTCTGTGCCGAAAGATGTGTGAGGCTCCAAATTGGTCTTCTTGCCAGATTGAAATTAGAAAGGGAGTTAGATGTTGAAAGGGAGTTGAATGTGCGAAAGTGTTCCCGGAAGATGACAATGGTCTCAATAATTGTAGTAATCATTGAACTGTCATCATTTATTCAGGATCAAGCTGATGCAGATAATATGGTGGATTTAGTTATGGAAGCTTGCTCTCAAGCGTGGAATATAATGGATATAATTGAGATTTCTGATGGTGAAGCAGTTGAACTCAGTAAGACAACAAACAATATGTTCCAAAACCTGCAAAAAACTCATAATTGGCTTGATTACAATCTTCCAACCAGCAGGTCCGTTGAGAAGACCCCTGCAGCGGTCAAAAATGTCTTGGGGAGTCTTTTTGAGAAAGGTAAACTAATATCCAATGATTACCAGACAAGAAAGTGGAGTGAAACAGTAGCGGGTTACAGCTTATACTCTCTAGGAGTATACATAAATTATCAGTCTACTAGTGTAGAGGTAATGCTCAATAAGTTGCATGGTATGTTGTCAGATATCATAGGGTTATGTACGGTAAAAGCAGTGGGTGTGATAATGGAAGACTGCAAGAAAAATGCATCTTTGTATGATGAAGAAAAAATTCTAAAAATCGTAGGTGTTGCTGGGAAAGTTAAAGGTCTCACTGAAAATTTGGGATGGAAACTAAAATGGAGTATAGATGAAGATACTGAATCCCTTCAAACCATATTGGCTAGAGACCAAGTTCCTGCAATCAAAAGGTATGCAACCTTTCAGATGAGATAGATCACCACGATACTTTTATGTATCATAAATTATCTTGTACTGCACTTGCAGTTATAGTTGCTGATCTTTTGGTGTAGTAATTTCTTTTTTGCATGCATTCTAAATGTACTCTTTACAGAGTCCAGCTCCGCAGAGCTGTTAAAGTAGAGATGTTTTGTCTGGAGAAAGTTATGAGGTCTGAATGTAAGAGTTGAACTCAGATGTAATATTCAATCTAATTAATATAATTTTCAGTTTGTTTTTATTTTCCTTCTCTGCTCCCCTGTTTCCTTCATCTGGTAGCAGAGCAAGGAGATCAGGGCATAGTAGCAGCCTACTGTTGAAGAATTACTTGCACAAATTATCCAGTCTAGCACAATTCTTTCAGATGGAGAGTTTTTGGAAGGGACATTTGCTTGGCATTATAGATAGTTTCAACACCCATGAAGAAAGTGGTGACAGGTCCCTAGGAAAATTGATGATGAGGGTGTGTAGAGTTATGAGATTCCATAAATTGCTTTATGTTGTTTATTACCTTCAGATTGTTTTTATCTTGCTGAGCAAAATTTGTTGGCTACTAGCACAGTTGTTGTTCTCCAACAGATATCTGGCTAAGCTTTTCATGGGTTCAGCATATGATGAATTCTCCAATCTGTCTAGAAATGAAAATCACAGAGAAATTGTGTTGGGGGAAGGCTCTAAATATGATAAATATTTGAGATCATTGGTAGTCATGGAGGGTGAGAATCCTATTGGAGTATGGATAGCCAATAGAAGCTCAATACAAAAAATAAAGGAACATATGAAGAATGGGGAAGAAGAGGGAAAAAATTGCAATGAGCTGATATCTTTGCTAAAGACCAATTCTTCACCAGATTTCTGTGCCGAAAGATGTGTGAGGCTCCAAATTGGTCTTCTTGCCAGATTGAAATTAGAAAGGGAGTTAGATGTTGAAAGGGAGTTGAATGTGCGAAAGTGTTCCCGGAAGATGACAATGGTCTCAATAATTGTAGTAATCATTGAACTATCATCATTTATTCAGGATCAAGCTGATGCAGATAATATGGTGGATTTAGTTATGGAAGCTTGCTCTCAAGCGTGGAATATAATGGATATAATTGAGATTTCTGACGGTGAAGCAGTTGAACTCAGTAAGACAACAAACAATATGTTCCAAAACCTGCAAAAAACACATAAATGGCCTGATTACAATCTTCCAACCAGCAGGTCCGTTGAGAGGACCCCTGCAGTGGTCAAAAAAGTCTTGGAGAGTCTTTTTGAGAAAGGTAAACAAATATCCAATGATTACCAGTCAAGAAAGTGGAGTGAAACAGTAGCAGGTTACAGCTTATACTCTCTAGGAGTATACATAAATTATCTGTCTACTAGTGTAGAGGTAATCCTCAATAAGTTGCATGGTATGTTGTCAGATATCATAGGGTTATGTACGGTAAAAGCAGTGGGTGTGATAATGGAAGACTGCAAGAAAAATGCATCTTTGTATGAAGAAAAAAAAATTCTAAAAATCGTAGGTGTTGCTGGGAAAGTTAAAGGTCTCACTGAAAATTTGGGATGGAAACTAAAATGGAGTATAGATGAAGATACTGAATCCCTTCAAACCATATTGGCTAGAGAGCCGGCTCCTGCAATCAAAAGGTATGCCACCTTTCAGATGAGATAGATCACCACGATACTTTTATGTATTATAAATTATCTTGTACTGCACTTGCTGATCTTTTGGTGTAGTAATTTCTTTTTTGCATGCATTCTACATGTACTCTTTACAGAGTCCAGCTCCACAGAGCTGTTAAAGTAGAGATGTTTTGTCTGGAGAACGTTATGAGGTCTGTATGTAAGAGCTGAACTCAGATGTAATATTCAATCTAATTAATATAATTTTTAGTTTGTTTTTATTTTCCTTCTCTTCTCCCCTGTTTCCTTCATCTGGTAGCAGAGCAAGGAGATCAGGGCATAGTTGAAGTTGCAAAAAGGATCAGTAGATCATGGGCCACTGTAGCAGCTGCCAAGAAGATACAGTAATTTGAGCTGCTGTAGCAGTCAGAAGGAACCCTCCATCTGAAGAAATGAGTGATGATTGTGGAGGAAAGTAGTTGGAGAATCAGTTTCAGTAATAGGTTGCAGAAGTGATGCACTGGTAAGGCGCCAGTTAGAGGAGTTTGAAGTTGTTTTCGATCAAGATAGTGTGTGCTATAAATGTGTCACACTTCTATGGATCATTACATGTAAAGGAACTCAAGAATGAGGCCTCACAAATCGATCCATAGCTCCCTAGGCATGGAGTGCAAGGGTTTTTAAGAATGCTCTCAGCTAGAGCTATTTAGCCAATAACCTTGCTAGTAAACCATGCAATGGGAAATTCAATGAAGACAAGGGCAAGAATGCCAATATCCTCAAGAATCAAGAATGAAAATGCAATGCAATGCTATGCTAGAATGGAAATGCAAGCTAAACTATGGAAATGAAAGATGCAAGTATTACAAAGCCTCCTAGTTAAACTAGATGAATTAATCTAAAGCATAAAGGAAATCTAAGCTAAGAATGCCATGAAAATGAAGCTACTATGCAAGAAATGAAATCTAACTATGAAGCAAGAAAGCCATGATGATGCAAGAATGAAGACAAGAAGATAGAGTGTTGATGAAGATCCAAGATGAATGCCAACAATGCTCCAAATTTTCAAACCCTAGATGCAAGAATGTCTCTAAAAGCTCCAAGATGACCTAGAAAACCTGTAGCATAACAATAGCATAAAAATTGTGTATGCAAATGAGGAAGAGAGCTCTTCTTTTATAGGGAATGAAAAAAGAATGGGCCATGGAGATTAAGAGGCAAAAGATTTAATCAACGGTGGAGCTTGAAAGAGGAGAAATCCATGTGCACAAGTATCCTCCAATAGGAAAATAAGAGTTGACTTTTGTGTCCATATGAGACAAAAAGTGCTTTTCTCTTTTTATAAAATAAGAATAATGCTTTATTTGTGCAACTTAGGATAAGAGGAAAAGTGGGGGCTTTTTATTAAAAGGGGAGGAAATATTCCTTTTAATAAATAAAAACTTAGGATAAGATGGTTAGCCCATAGAAAATAATCGAATAAATGATAGAACTAGGATTTGATCAAGAATAAGTAATTGATGATTTAGCAAAAGGGGCTAATAGTCTAGGTGACCATTTTTAGGTGTATACAGATAGCAACAAAGAGCTGATTAGAATCGTGGACAAAAGCAAGAAATTACCTAAGTACAGCTGGAGCTATTAATGACACCACTGCTTTTTAGAGGACTCCGACCAAAGAAAAAGGTTGTGGGCAACGTGGAAAGAGCCGCATCTCAAACTCATTGGCCATTCTAAGGAAAAGGTGATTACTATTTTTGTTTCTGAAAAGTTTGATTGTACATGATGGAAGTGATCTGAAGATCATAAGTGAAATGTATAAAAGCTGGTAAAAATTCAGAAGTCTGAAAATTGTTTTGGTTAAGGAGAAGTCTCTATCTGTAGCAATTAGAATATGTCATAGCATGCTTGTGTTGCGTTGTGTGTCGTCCATTTTGAAGTTAGTTTTGTAGAGCAAAGAAACTTTGAGAAAACTGTATCGATAAGTGTCTAGGCTGAGAAAGAGTGAGATTGTATTGAAAGCAAGAGGAGTTTATAAAAAATATCAGATGATCAGAGTTGGATATTGATTTAGGATAGGGCTATAAGAGTCAATGTATAGTTCCTTGCCTTCACTGTCATCTTGACAATCGTTTTCTTTTGCCAGCATTCTTGAAAGAAGAGTTACAGACAATTAGTAACAAAAAATAGAGAGCAGATTAAATAGGGAAAAAAATTATATATATATATATATATATACAAATAAGAGACTCATACAAAGATTAACCTATGATTCAAAGACACAGGGCTACCGCCTTTTTCTTGTTCTCAGAACAAACTCAAAATAGTGTCCCCTGCATGTGTTGACTGCAACAAAAACAATTACTGTTTCTCGTGCCCTCTTTTCTCCTTATTCATTACAAAGAGACTGCCCTGTTCTATGGTTACTATTGCTACAACAATGCTAATTTCTGCATTTTTTGCACGCTCTTCAAGATTCTGTACTATTTTTTCGATTAATAATCTGCTGTTGCACCAAAATATAGAGTTTCTAGACTCTTCTTTCTGTTTTTTATCATTTTTTTTATAAAAATGGCCTCTCATCTTATATCCAGGAAGACTAAGGACAGCAGCATAAATCAAAAACATTAAATGTTATATATTCGGTGAATCTACAATGAAGAGGAGAGGACAACAGGACTGCTGGAGAATGAAGTTTAGGGTAGTAAATGTGGTGGCTGGGAGTAATTCCCAACAATTCCCACAAATCTCTATAGCTTACCTAATAAGAATTACTTGCTTGTTCAATGTGTCTCAATATGTGAACTTTGAAGACAATAGCTTTTTGTGCTGTCAAGGAAATTGTGGTGAGGAAAGAACTACCTACTGTTCCCACTTTCTCCCACGGTACAAAAACAGGATAAGTGTCCATCTTTATTATTTGCTTTCCTGAATACTGCACATTCTCTCAAAAGCTTTATTGTGTTGTAGCATACAATCCTTTCAGTTTATTATGGATATAACAGTCCTTGGATTTTTAACTGGTAGTCAGGATATTTGTTATGAGGTTTCAACTTCTAATTGTTTTTTACATATCATCTTCAGTTTAGGTAAGTTTCCATTTTGACGCCTTCCAATCATTTTGAACATCGAAACAATGTATGGACATTGATGGCAGTTCTCAACAACAGAGCAACAAAACTTTACAGAGGAAAATGAATCACACAATAATGATTGGAAGTTTGAATTTGGAATTGAATTCCTGTCAAAAATATTTATCTTTACTCTACAGTCGCCAGAACAGAATAAATAGAATAATGAACCGAAACAGATTCTAAACTTCCTGTAACAGGGTTTCTGCAAATAGATTAATGCTCAATGCATACTATGCACAGCACAGATTAAGACAAGCAGGTGTGGGAACACAGAGAATGGGAGAATGTACAAAGTCTGTTTTCAACACATCTGCAATGTCCTCCTGGACAAAGTCTTTTACAAGACCACACTTTCAAGAAAACATTCACACACACAGCTGGGACATGTACAAACGCTTTCCCCAATTTCTTGACACAAAAACTTAGCCCCTCCACCGTGGACTGCAGATTCTCCCCTTCTGACAAATCTGCCTGGATAATGGCAGTTTCTCTTCTCCTGTTTCCAACCCGTTAGATCAATCTCTTCTTCTCCAATGCCAACCAACCCCAGTCTCCACCAATCTTCGCTTCAAAATGGCTTCCCTTTCGGTTCCCCAAATGACAACTGCCAACTGAATTAGCTGAGTTCGAAAAAGTAGCCATGGAGACCCTACATGGAAATTTTTTGTGTAATGGGTTGAGAATGGGAATTTAAGGAATCAAGAACTAGTATAATGCAAAGAAGCTAAAGATTTCTGGAAAGAGTTCTTGGCATAATCAATATTTTAGCCAAATCAATTGGCAATAACATCAATGAGGAGGAAGAATGGGTATACAAGTATAAATACACTGTTGCTATGATGACAATGATGATTTGTACTGCCAGGTTTCTCAAAGATGGGTTCAAATGAATCAATGTTCTTAATAGCCAATTGAATTAGCAAATTGAATCTTTCTCAGAATGTTCTCCTTGTATTCCACTTGTCAGTTGCATGCAAGGAGACTCCTTGTTTTGCATACACTTATCCAATTCAGAAAGCAACATGCAAAAACGTGTAGGGAAATAGAGTATATGGGGCAGATCATACCCCGTTGCTATGATGACAATGATGATTTGTACCTCCTCCTCCTCCTCGTCCTTCTCATTACCCCTCTATATTGAGAAGAAAATAGCACTGAATCATTTTGAGACAATACAACACCCTTGATGTTCTTATTCAAAATGTCAAGTTTCCTGTCTCCTGTTGTTGTGTTGATTGCATGATAGGTTGCTAAGAAGACCCCTGTGATCAAGACAATATTCTACACACATGTCATTTTCAAATAATTTTTCATGCTTGACATTTTTGACACTTGATTGATTGTCATATCATGTGTTATGGTAAACCCTCAAAATGTATTGCTTGATTGCTGACCTGGCAGCCTGTCTACCTCTGCCTTATGATACCAGTTTAAAATCATTTAATACAGAGGTTTGTTAAACTACGTCATTTGTCATAACTTTCAACTAGATGTTGGGCCATGTGTCTTGTTGTTTTTTTGGCCTGTGTGTAGAGCCAACTGGCCGTGCATGTGTTTTTGCATTTGTAGATGGAAATGAAATGGTAAGAATTTCTTTTTATAGATAGTCGGTACATTTGGTAAGTGCTCTTTCAATTAAATATAAACTTTCTCAACTCTAAATCCTTTTTCTTTTATAAATAATATTAGATCACTATGGATTTTGTATGTTTTTCCTTTTATGGTTATTGTACTCCATTTTTTTCTCTTGCAATTCCAGTTACTGTAGTTTGTTGTATGCAACAATAAAAGTGAGATTAAGATAAAAAGCATTCTAGATAAATCAGAGCCATTGTGGAAATATGAAGGAAAGGATGCAGAGTTGTACTAAATGTAACGAAAAACTCTTATCATTGTCCCAGTATACATGCTTAACAAAATAATGTGCAACATGATATTCTGGAGACAGAGAGAGCTAAAATATTTAAATCATCAAAAAATTTTAAGTCAATGAGCAGTAAAGAGAGCATAGACAAGAAGAGATGCTAATATGTAGAAAGTTGAAAGAGACCAGAAAGTAGATTCCAAGATAACCTCATAAGGAAAAACTCCTCAATTTTACATCTCCATGTGAGTTTATCACGATTGCTTCTTTCATTTCAAATCCACAAAATAAGTTGATGATGTTAACTATTGGAAGACATGGCTATAACGAAAGGGGAGTGAATCATAATAACAAGGTTTTTAAACTTATAATTCCATTAAACAGATTTTGGAATGCACATATATCATTCAAAAATAATTATATACAAAAACTGAACATACGTTAATGAAAAGTGAGATATCAGAGCAATGAAGACAACTCACAAAAGAAAGACATTTTTGTGCTGAGTGAAAAACCCTCAAAACCATATAGTTTTGTCAAAGGGAGAAATACCACTCTGTTGGTCAACTTTATTGAGCACCAACTCTTCACTTTACAAAAACAACTTCAACTACTTGGGGCTTCAACCCTTTTTCTTCCTTTTACAACATGTTCCTTCACAAATTATTTACATACACAACTATATGCTTTGATACACACCTATATTTATTAACAACCTTATGAATCTGCTTCCAATACTGAATCAAGTACTTCCATATACAAGATGATATGACTATGTATTTATTTTTCACATCTCTTTTGATACACAATCATACTCCCTTATATAGGGATATATACAAAAGTTTACATTAAAAAAAAAACAATATCAGTTATCAAGAACTGAAAATAATTTTCTTATATCAAAACCCTTTGCTAGGGTTACCACATAGTCAATGAAGAATATAACTGATTTTTAAAACAGTTTCAAAAACAGTTTTTGAACCATTAAATGCTTTTCTTATGTTCAAGAATAAATCTGAATCAGTCGGTCACAAAGATAGTTTTCACAATGCCCCTATGAAATTGAAGAACATACTGTCGACTTGTAACTGTCCCTTCAAAAAAAAATGAACAGTTTGAGTTTTCATTAAACCCTCTGTTAAAGTCATTAGGTAAAATTGTTATTTCAAACCAACTTTAACTGTAGAAATCGGTTGTAACTATCAAACCTCAAAACTGATAAATGTATGATAACTGTTGTCAAAGCATAAATATTTCATTCTCATTGTTGTAGGTATTAGAATCAATTACATCTTTCTCAAGAATATTTAAACCAACACTTCATCTTTCAATGTTGGAATAAAGATTGAAACCCTTAATCTCAATTTTGGGCAATACAAAAATAGAACTATGATATACTTATACAATGTTGAGATAATTCTTCTCAAGAGACAAATATTCAGTTCAGTCATGCATACCTGAGACTGTAGACTCAATTGAGCATTTTACCTCTTTTTACTACTGGATATTGTCACTAGAAAACCCTTCTTGACTTTCTTTACAAAACCCTTATTCCATTTGTTTTACCAAACCGTCCCGGTAAATTTTTTACAACAAACAACCACAAACTATATTAGAAATTTTTGAAATGGCTGTAAGAGATTTAACACAGACTTTCTACAGTTGACCATAAAATCCTTTTGTTTCAGACGAGCTTTTGTACATTGCGAGCGGACATGATGAAAATAAGCGAGCTCTGGGAGGAGTGGTCGTTTATGATGTGGAGGAAGATAAATAGGAGAGTCTTCTGGATATGATTGAAGAGCGAGATAAGAGCTGCGGGGCTTTCATTGATGGAAAGTGTTATGTGATCAGTGGGTATGAAAGTGAGGTGCAGGGGCGATTTAAACAAAGAGCATAGGTTGATGACCCGAATTCAGGGGTCTGGAGTACTCTGAAGAACATGTGGCCCAATTGGGGATGCCCTAGATCTTGCTCCTGTATTTCAGCTTTTAATGGAATATATGCATTTTACAGAGGAAGAGTATGGTGGTATGATTCGAAGGGGAAGAATGAGTGGAAGCAAATGGCGGCTCTATCACATGGGATTGATTATGTTAGAGGCGTTGCAGATTGGTGATATAGGATTTTTGTTCCAGGGTCAAAAACGGGTGGAAGTCCTCAGAGTTTTTATCTATTTTCTGCAGCCGCACTTGAAATTTGTCGAAGCTGATGTCCGGTGGCGATCTATTTATGGTGATGTTACAGTTACCAGGCAATTAATGTGCCACCAAGCGCGTTAGCTTGTCAAAGAAACTATTATTATATATTTTACATATTAATTAATAAGATTCAATAACTCTCCCTTGATTGTTGTGAATTATATAAAAATTGAGTAATTCTTTTATTAAAGTTGAACATTTTAATTTTTCGCAGCTTACCACCGCCTTACCTAGCATTATAAGAGAACATGCAGATCATTTGTTCTCACCTGGCAGATTTACAGTAATTTATTTTTGAATTTTTCGAATTTTTTTTATTGTTTTTGATTTAGAATATATAGATTATGAAAAACAGATCTTGAAAATTTCGTAAAAATCTATGGTATTTTCAGATTTTTTAAATCTGTATAACCGTACATTCCTTCAAGAAGATAACCAGAGCTTATATACGATATTAAAACAGTCGTAGGAGTGGGCAGACAGTGATCTAAAGGAATATTTTCTACTTTTTATTATATAAAAATACAGCGAACAGTTGCCACTGTATCCTGCCGACTCTACAACCACCAAAACCATCACGATATTGAATTTCACAGTGACGAATTCAACGGAGGTCTGAAAGTCTTCTGTGAAGGTTGAGTTGGTTTTATAAGTTTAAAATTTGTGTGTATGCTTTTATATATTGTAAAATATAATTAAAAAAATTAATATTTAAATTGTAAATTTAAATATTAAATATTATATTGATTGATAAAAATCAACTATTTAAGACTCAATGTCAAATATAAATGATCTAATATTTACAATGTTTTTGATAATTAATAATTATTTTTTAGGGAAAACATAAATTTAAGTTTTAATATAAGAGAAATAATAAAGTAGTAAATACAAAATTTATGTGGCATTTAAAAAATATAAAAATAGATAATAATTAAATTTATGTTTTAAAAAATTGTTATAATTAGTAAGTGTATCTAGTGTGTAATGGGTATACTGAAGAGGCATGACATGTCAATTAAGGAAAAAAGTTTTCTTTACTTCTTCCATATATTTATGCGTTGTATGAGGTTCCTAAGATGCATGACAAGTCAATTAAGAAAAAAAGTTTTCTTTACTTCTTCCATATATTTATGCGTTGTATGAGGTTCCTAAGATGCATGACAAGTCAATTAAGAAAAAAAGTTCTCTACTTCTTCCATATATTTATGTAGTGTATGAGGTCAATTGATATGTCATTTAGCAAATGAAGTTGTTTGTGCAAGAAAGATTTAATTGAAGAAGGGATAGATTTGAATAAACTATGCATCCGCTTAGAAGGATCAAAGCACAAATAAAATAAAACCTTAAAATAAGGAAGATAATTAGTCTTTATTATCAATAGAGGGAGAGAGAGAGAGAGAGAGTGAGCGAGCGAATGCTATCTAAAGGAGAAGGAAAATACATTCAATTTCTTCCCCTTATATTTTTGTTATTGAAAGTTTATTTTTCAATTTTACAATAAGATGATTGTGTGTGTGTGTGTGTGTGTGTGTGTGTGTGTGAGAGAGAGAGAGAGAGAGAGAGAATTATGCTTACAATGAATATATGGATAGATGCAAGACTTGTTCATGGAGCTCTTGGTGAGGTTATTGGTCCATTGTTTATGGGTCAAGCCATAAGCGACCAAGTGTGCCCATGCATGTTGTCATATGTTTTGGTATTTATTGTGGGCCTTCATGTAATGAACATGATCCAAAGATCATACCAATTGTGCCTATCACATTAGGTAGTTGAAAACAACTCCCATTTACCATGTCATGGGCTATTACTATACATAAATTGCAAGGGCTCATGCTACAGAAAGTAACAATTGATGTTGATCAAATTGAGAGACAATAATTATGTAATTACATAATTAAGTAATTAATATCATAGAGTGTAAATAAAGTAGATATGAAAAAACATGAGAATAACTATGCCAATCAATTCCCAAGTCACAAAAGGCGAACCTGTGATTTCTCATGGGAAGAATCAACTGATATCTAAAAAATGATAGTTATGCTAAGTGAGTTAGAGACAAGGCTCCTATTTATCTTGCATCCGTCATGGAGTATCTTGTAGTTAAGATCCTCTTTACAATTGGAAATCATGTTTCACAATTCAATGTGAAAATAGGTACCTGTTGTGCTCGGCAAATATTTTCACCCCTTTCCAAAATCCAATGCGAGATTCATATGAGATTTTATATCCATGCTTTTCAAACCCTAATTTACTTTACTCTTTTAGCAAAGTGATTTATATTCATAATCATTGTGACCTAATTTAGCAAGAAATGGATACTTTTAAAAAAATAACATTCTTATTAAAAAAATTTCCATGTCAATGGCTATTCTTTGTAAATATGGATTTATTAAGAAATAAACATATTTTTTGTATATAATGTATTGTTGAAGTGTTTCAAATAAAATTATGTTTTAATAATTAGTGATATATTCATCAAATAAAAAAAGATATTTTTTTTTATCTCTTAATTATACACCAAATATACAAATTACAGGCTTCCTATTAGTCTTTATTAAATTTATATCTTCAACATCTTATTTAGTTGATAAGTGGGATATATTTTCTACAACAAGTTAAATTGTTCTAACTGTTGAAGGTTTCTCATTATTTGTCATGATTTCTCGTATTTTTATCCATGAAAGAATTTATAAAAAAATCACAATAGACAAAAAATAGTGATACAAATAGATATACACATACCGGTAGAGAGAGGGAGAGAGAGAGATAGAGATGGGGAGGAGGAGATAAGACGATGTGGTGGGGCCAATTTTAAATTATTGATTTCAAAATGCTAGGCCATCCATTTTATATAGAAAATGACAATTAGAGGGATAAAAAAATATAAGGAGAGAACCGAGGAGATGGGGTGATAATGGGTAAAATGCATATAATAGAAAGAGAAAAGTGAGATAGAGAGGTGAAAATATTGATAGACATAAAAATGGGGATGAAAACATAGGGAGAGAGAGAGTGTGGAAGATATATGAGGTGATAGATGGATAGATAGATCAAATAGATAGATAGATCGAGAAGATCAAAGAGAAATAGAGGAAATAGGATGAGGGGTAATATAAGATAGAGATTGGAAGGGAGAAAGGAGTCTCTATGTGTGTGAGTAAAAAATATTCTTACTCATAAATTTAATACAATGACATCATTTAATATTTATAAAATTATCAGAGTAACCCTTGCAGCCTTGAAAGGTGCAAGTGCTAGTTTAGGTTCCTTTGAATTCCACCACAAGGGATAGCCACGTGGTCACTTTATGACCTAGTGAATATATAATGTTGACTTCTTACAACTTCATCGTGTTCACTACTTAGAATATGCCAAAATAAGATGCTAAATACATTTACTAGCATTGATGTGCTTCTATCATTGTGTTTGCAATATATTATAACCATAAACAAAAGATGGTATATTTGATGTAATGAGCATAGCATATATGTCATTATCAAAGATCACAAATAATGAGGTTGATAAAAAAATGTTAATACTACCACAATTAACAACATAAGATTTCCACAATCCATTAGTAATGCAAAGTAAGTTTTCTGGATTCGATTGTGTAAGTATTTTTAGCATCAACATTTCGGATCACACTCTATGATCCATCGTTAGGAAAGAGAAAGTGCAAGGATTAAGAGTAAAAATGTAGACTCAGCCTCTCACAAGAGAAATATGAAGGGAAAGGGGGAGAGAAGACACGCCGACCGATGAGCAAAAGGAAAGGAACACATGATTAGAAAAAGTGGAGTTGTAATTAAGTTTATGCATAGATACAAATTAAAATACTAATATGAAGCAATTTTAAGTAATTAAATTTTATATATATATATATATATAGCAAAAAACAAATATAAGAATCCAGAAAACTTACTTTGCATTACTACCACAATTGCCACTGTATTTTGACTTATTCAAAAACTTTAAATACCAATGATGCAACCTTATATTAAAGTATATTATTTTGCATCAAGAGACAATAACATTCAACAAATCCCCCATTGTCCTTGAGGAAAAATCATTTGCTTAACTTCATACATCACAGCATATATAAATATAAATGAATGCTTCAACATCATAGGCATATACACAAATAAGTATATTCAGAATGAATTGAATATATATACATATTTGTCTATATGATAGCATTCACATACATTCGAGTGCTACAATTGTGATAAATAAAGCACAAAAAATGAAATGTCATGAAAAGAACAATCATGAATACCAATTATACCATTTGATCATCATGTAATCCAAATCACTTGTACTAGTACTTCTTGTAACTATCACAATTGCAATACTTGTGCCCACTATCAATAAAAAACATATTGAAATATCAGAACAAACTGGAATGTAAAAAAAAAAATTATATTGGCAAAGATCATCAACTAATGCTGAAATCTCATACTGAAAATAACTGAACATCCATACTAAAATCAACTTCAACTGATGTTGAAATCTCATACTGAAAATTGAACATCCATCCTGAAATCAATGTCAACTAAAGGAGCTAATGCTTTCTCCCCCATTTTTCATCAAGGAAACAAAAGATACTGCTTTTATGAAATAAAAATCTTTGTATATAGGAGCATAAACCTACAAATAGACTCCCCCATTTTGAGTTAATTATTGCAATAAAGATTGAGAGACAACTCTCAATCTTGAGCAAAACTATTCAAAAGTGTCTCGGGCCAAGGGTTTTGTGAAAATGTCAGAAACTTTTTGTTGAGTAGGGACATATACCAACTGGAACTTGTTATCAAGCACCTTATCTCTAAGAAAATGAAGTTTCATGACAACATGCTTAGTACTAGAGTGTAGGACTGTATTTTTACTTAATTGTATAGCACTCATATTATCACACATAATAGTAATAGGATTTCATACCTGAATGCCTAAATCAAATATTTGATAATCTATCTAGATTAGCTATGTACAATATGTTGTAGCAGCAACAAATTTAGACTCACAAGTGGATAGAGTTACACATTCTTTCTTTTTGCTATGTCAAGCAGCCAACTGGTCATCAAGAAAGAATGCAACACCACTAGTACTCTTTTTATACTTATAACCATCCCAATTTGAATCTTTATAACCAATCAAGGTGAAATCATTACTATGTGGATACCATAGGCCAAAACGAAGTGTACCTTGAATGTACTTGAATATTTGGTTAATTGCATTAAGATGGGACTGTTTTGGAGTAGATTGAAACTGAGATAGCAAACATAAAGCTTGCATAAGATCATGCCTAGAAGCTATTAGATTTAATAAACTACCAATCATGGATCTATATTATGTCTAACTAACTATAGGAGAATCATTATTTTTAACCAACTTACAATCGGTTTCCATAGGGGTGCTAACTGTTATCTCCATTAAGATGGGACTGTTTTGGAGCAAATTGAAACTGAGATACCAAACATATAGCTTGCAAAAGATCAAGCCTAGAACCTGTTAGATATAACAAACTACCAATCATGGATCTATATTATGTCTGCTTAACTGTAGGAGAATCATTATTTTTAACCAACTTGCAACTGGTTTCCATAGGTGTGCTAACTGGTTTGCAATCACCCATATCAAATTTCTTTAACATTTCCTTAGCATACTTTGTTTGTGACAAAAATAAGCCATGTTCAAGCTGTGATACTTCTAAACCAAGAAAAAATGTAAGTTCACCCAAAAGGGGCATTTCCAACTCAGATTCCATAATGTTAGAATTTTTTTTTGATAAATCATCATCAGTGGATCCACAAATGATATCATCCACATAAATCTCAACTGCTAAAATATCATCATTTATAACTTGTGTGAATAAAGTGTTGTTTGTACCACCACGAGTAAATCCATTAGCAATAAGATATTTATCCAACCTAGAATACCAAGCCCTAGGGCTTGTTTCAAGCCATATGATGCCTTTTTAAGATGATATATAAAATTTGGTTTTTCAAAAGATTCAAAGCCTTTTGGTTGTTTTATATAAACTTCCTCCTCAAGATAACCATTTAAAAATGTTGTTTTAAAACATTCATCTGGTAAACAGTGAATTTCTTATAGTTAGCATATGCAAGAAATAGTCTAATTGATTCCATTCTTGCAACTAGTGTAAAAGTTCCACCAAAATCAATACCTTCATGAACTGAGCATAACCTATACACACAAACCTAGATTTATTTCTCACAACTTTTCCATCTTCATTCAGTTTATTGTGAAACACCCATTTTCCACCTATGACATTTTTGTCATCAGGTCTAGGAACAAGTTCCCATGTTTTATTTTTCTCTATTTGATTCATTTTGAATCTTACATAGCATTCAGCCAACAAGGATCTATGTGTGCTTTGACCACTTTTTTAGGTTCAAAAAAGTGATATTAAGCATAAATGTTCTAGAATATGAGCATGTTCATCATTTTTGGCTTTTCTTCTAGTTAAGATTCCAACCTCTTTATCTCCTATAACCTGAGACTCGGGATGCCTCTTAGAAGTAATTCTAGGAGTTTTCAGATTATTATTAGTCACTTTAGGAGTTGAACTATAATTTTCTTGTTCATTTGAGTCAGGTATTTCTGAATCAACATCATATAATTCTTGATCATCAGAAATGTGTTCTATTCTTTGAAGAGAACCTTCTTCAATGCCTTTTTCATTAATGATATTTAACAAAGAACTTTCATCAAGTACCACATTTATAGCTTCTATAATTTTATTTAATATTTTATTTAGCATTTTAAAGATTTGCTATGTGTAGAATATCCTAAGAAGATACCGTCATTAGATCTTGAATTGAAATTTTCTAAGGAATCATTATCCTTTTTGATAAAACATTTACAACCAAAAATTATGAAGTTCTTAACATTAGCACTTTTACCATTCCATAACTCATAACGAGTATAAGCAACCCTTACTGTGATTTGAGCCCTGTTTAAGATATATACAGTTGTACTGAACAACTTCTTTCCATAATTTATCAGGCAATTTTGTTTCATTCAGCAATGTTCAAGCCATTTCCTATTTTTTCTTTCCACAAAACCATTTTGTTGTGGTGTATGGGCAGTTGAATACTATCTCTTGATACCATGTTTCTCACAATATTCAATGAATTCTTGAGAAGTGAACTCTCCACCTCGATCTGATCTTAAATACTTCAATTTTAGATCAGTTTTCATTTCTACCATTTTCCTAAATATTTTGAAGCATTCAAAGGCTTTAGATTTATGTTTCAAAAAGCCACCCAAACCATTCTTGAGTAATTATCTACTAACAACATAAAGTAATTTTCAGCATTCAAGGATGGAGTTTTGGTAGGACCACACAGATCAGTATGGAGAAGTTCTAGTGGCCTAGTAGAAAGATATTCTTTACTTTTGAAATATGACTTAGTCTGCTTTCCTTTTACACATTCTTCACAGATGTTTATTGGTTTGCTGATTTGAGGTAAACCTCTGACCTTTTTATTCTTGCTAATCCTTACAAGATTATCAAAATTTAGATTACCTAGTCTTTTGTGCCATAACCAATTTTCTTCAACTTGACTCATAAGACAAGTATTAAGTAGAGACGATTCCTAAACTGTTGAATTAATTAGATTATAGAGATTTCCACCCGTCCTTAATCCATTTGAAATAACTTTATTTTTTTTTATTGATGATAGAACATCCCTTAGCATCAAATGAAATAGAATTCCCACTATCACATATCTGACTCACACTTAAAATATTATGTTTCAAACCTTCTACATAGTATACAACAAGTATAGAAGTGTCTTTATCAAGAATGATTGAGCCACAACCTATAATATAAGCACCTGAATTATCTCCAAATCTGACAAACCCTCCATCAAAGTCTTCTAGGCTTTAAACTTATTTTTTCTGCTAGTCATATGGTGAGAACAACCGCTATCCAAAACCCAAGTTGTAGGTTTATGAGCAAATAGAGCTAAATTTCCACAATAAGATATTTTTTGGCATTCATAAGTATAGGTTTCCATACTTGTTTAGGTTTCAAATTTAGTTTACAATGACTTGCAAAATGCCCATAGTGGTAACACTTATAACATCTGATTATTTTCTTAAAGCTATATATTGATTCTTTTCTTGTCAATTTGCACTTATATGCCTTATGACCAAATAGATTACAATTAAAACAATAACCTTTGAACAAATAATTTCAAATCTATTTTGAAGATTCTCATCTTTCAACTATTTTAGACCTTGAATCAGAATGATCAATCTATTTTTGCAACAAGATTAAAATTTCTTTTCATTTTCATCTAATAAAGTTTTTTTATTTTCAATAAGCTGATTTGCACTATCTAATTCAACTTGTAAAGACTTCAATTTTCTTTTTCTTGAGTAGAGATCAATTTATTGAATCTTTTTATTTCCTATAGAGAGCGAAATAGCTCTTCTTAAATATCTATGTCTTCATCTAAATCAAATGAAGATTCTAATTTAATAGATTCTAGTTTTTGAACTATTTCAACCATAAACAAAGTTTCTCCTTCCTCACCCAAATCATTTGATTCTTCATTAGAGTCTTCTTTTGACAAAAGACTCTTATTTTTAAAGTTTTTGAACCTTTTATTTTGATTCCAAGGTTTCTTTTTGAAAGATTTTTTAGATTTCTCACCATTTTCATCCTGATCAGCATAGGGACACTTTGCAACAAAGTGTCCTAACTGCCCATAATTAAGACATTTAGGTTTTCCTTGATATTTATTTTTTGAATTTCTAACCAATAATGCTTATAGAGCATCTATTATATCAAAATCACTTTCATCTTATCTTTCAGCCTTGAAGGTTGTTTCTTTTGAAATAAAACTAGCATTATCACAGATTCTCATTTCATAAGTAGTTAGAGTTCCTTGTAATTGATGTAAAATCATTTTGGATAAACTTTTCTTTTCTTCCAAAGTTATTAATTTTGATTCTTTACTTTCTCATCACCTTGATAAATGGTTTCTAATTTTACCCATATATCATTAGCAAATTGACAATACAAGACTTTGACAAACATATCTTTTGTGTTGCCACATAAAATAGCAAATTTGGCTCTTTTATCAAGTTTATACTTGGTCTTTTCATCAGGATCAGTAGGTATGCTTTGGGGTATGGTACATTTTGTAAAAACAATTTTCCACATATGAACATTCAAAGAGTATATTAAGGTTTCCATCATGACCTTCCAAAACACATAATCGGTACCATCAAATAACGGGGCTCGAGTAAGAGAGGCACCTTCAGCTTGTGCCATTGATACTTCCAAAAAAACCCTAGCTAATCCCTATAGGTAAACCTAAGAAGGGACCCTATGCTCTCATACAACTTGTTGGAAGAAATGACTATTTTGAGAGGGGGGTGAATTAGAATAACAAGGTTTTTAAACTTTTAATTCCCCTAAACAGATTTTGGAATGCACATATATCATTCAAAAATAATTGTTTACACAAACTGAACATATGTAAATGGAAAGTGAGATATCAGAGCAATGAAGACAACTCACAAAAGGAAGAAATTTTTGTGCTGAGTGGAAAACCTTCAAAACCATAGGGATTTGTCATAGGAGAAAAACCACTCCATTGGAACCTGTCAATTTTATTGAGAAACAACTCTTCACTTTACAACAATAGCTTCAAATTCTTGGGGCTTCAACCCTTTTGCTTCCTTTTACAACATGTTCCTTCACATATTATTTACATGTAGTTCATAATTGTATACTTTGATACACACACACACACACACACACATATATATACATACAAAAAACCTTATGATTTTGCTTCCAATACCGAATCAATTACTTCCATATACAAGATGATATGACTATGTATCTATTTTTCACATCTCTTTTGATACACAATCATACTACCTCATATAGGGACTTGTATATAAAAGTTTACATTCAATAAAACAATATTAGTTATCAAGGATTGCAAATAATTTTGTTATATCAAAACCCTTTGCTAGGGTTACCACATAGTCAACAAAGTAAAGAACCAAGTTTAAAAACAATTTCAAAAATAGACAGTGAACTATTAAATGCTCTTCTTATGTTCAAGAATAAATCTAAATCAATTGGTCACAAAGATATTTTTCACAATGCGCATATAAAACTAAAGAACATATTATTGACTTGTAACTGTCCCTTAAATAAAATTGAACTATTTGAGTTTTCATTAAACTTGTGTTGTTAAAGTCATTAGGTAAAACTGTTATTTCAAACCAACTTTAACTATAGAAACCGATTGTAACTATCAAATCCCAAAACTGATAAATATATGATCACTTTTGTCAAAGCATAAATATTTCATTCTTACTATTGTAGGTATTAGAACCAATTACATCTTTCTCAATAATATTTAAACCAACACTCCATCTTTCAATGCTGGAATAAAGATTGAAACCCTTCATCTCAACTTTTGGAAATAAAAAAATAAAACTATGATATACTTATACAATGTCGAGATAATTCTTCTCAAGGGACAAATATGAACAGTTTAGCCATGCATACCTGAGACTGTAGACTCAATTGAGCATTTTACCTCCTTTCACTACTGAATATTGTCACTAGAAAACCCTTCTTGACTCCTTACAAAACCCTTGTTCCATTTGTTTTACCAAATCATGTCAACAATTTTTCACAAAAAATAACCACAAACTACATTAGAAAGTTGTGAAATGGTTGTAAGAGATTTAACATAGACTTTCCATAGTTGACCATAAAATCCTTTTGATTCATACAAAAGAAATGAAATAACCTTCAAAGAATTACAATACCTTGAATAAGTTGTATAAAAATGATGGGTATGTGCAAGATCATGGTATGCCATACTAGGCCCTTAATTGACAATGAAAATTCAGAAAATCAGGGTTAGGAAAGTTCACATAAAGATTTGAACAAGTTTTCAATCTTATATAGAAAATATGTAAGAAGAGAATCCGTAGAAACTTGAATGTAGTTTCTAAGATACTAGCCCTTTTTTGAAAATAAATTATTCTATATGGTGAAAATTTCAAATTTCAATTCAATAGTATAAAAACATTAGGAAAAAGATAAGAAGTAGGTATATGTCTGACCACCTTAAACATAATCAAAAGATAATAATTTTTTACAAAATTTTAGATATAAGTAGTAGCCTCATGTTCAAATGTGACATATTTTTTTGTAAACTTTTTCCAAGTAAATAATTAATTATGATTTTTCTACTATAACTTTTTGAGAATATAAAAACTCTCGTGTCTAACCACCTTAACTTGGTCTAAACTTCATCAAATTAATTTTTTTAAATTTTTTTCTTGTATTAGGAAAAACATACAATGTGACACATATTTTAGATTTTAAAAATGTTATAACGTTTGAATGTTATAGCTATTTTCCAATCAGTCTATCAATAGTATGAGAATTTCAGGAAAAAGATAAGAAGTAGGTGTATGTCTGACCACCTTAAACACAATCAAATGATAATAGCTTTTTACAATATTATAGATATAAGTAGTAGACTCATGTACGGATGTGACGCATATTTTTTTATAATTTTATTTCTAAATAAATAATTTATTAATATGATTTTTTTTCTACAAAATTTTTAGAATATAAAATCTCCCGTGTCTGACCACCTTAACTTAGTCTAAACTTTGTCAAATTAAAAAAAGAAAATTTCTTCTTGTAGTAGGCAAAGCATAGAATGTGATGCATGTTTCAGATATCAAAAATGTTATACTATTTGAAAGTTATAGTTAATTTTCAATCAGGACTTCTTTTTCACATCACCACTTTTTGGCATACCATGATCCTGCACATACCTTGATACTAATCGAACCAGTAAAACTCACTAATCATCATATAAAAAACCCACAATACAAGCTAAACAAACAATATTTCAAAATGCTTCTCCAGTTTATCCATGGCGATGACCTGAGAAAAAAATATATTAGATAATATTAACCAAAAATAAAGCTTTAATAGCTTTCTTCATAATTCCCAAAACATATTTTAGGTTCCTTTGAATTCCACGACAAGGGATAGCCATGTGGTCACTTTATGACCTAGTGAATGTATAATGTTGACAACTTACAACTTCATTGTTTTCACTACTCAGAATATGCCAAAATAAGATGCTAAACATGTTTACTAGCATTGATGTGCTTCTATCATTGTGTTTGCAATATATTATAACCGTAAACAAAAGATGGTAGATGTGATGTAATGACCACAACATATATGTCATTACCAAAGATCACAAATAATGACGCTAATAAAAAATTGTTAATACTACCACAATTGCCACTTTATTTTGACTTATTCAAAAACATCAACTGCCAATGATGCCACCTTATATTAAAGTATATTATTTTGCATCAAGAGACAACAAGTGCCACACAGTGGCGAGTACTTTTCGTTGTAGACTATAGAGATTGTTCAAGGGTAGCTTGTGTTTGAAATTAGTGGTATTGTAGTTGTTATAAGTATGAAATAATGATATTATAACAATTACTATGCCCAATTTTTTATTGAAAATTGTTATTATAATTTAAACTATAATTATACTACTAATTGAAATCTTAATAATAACTTTTATCCTAATAGTAGTATATTGTAAATAAATATACTTTAATAATAATTATATATTGTATTTGTATAGTTGTAAGAATTAAGTAATAAGTGAATGATAAAATCTATTTTTACTACAAAATTTACTTAAACTTGTTTGATCTTATATGATAAATTCATAATTTGTTATGTAATAGAAGTCCTTTTTTGTTAATAAAATGCAAATGTGTTACTCAAATTTTGAAATTACTTATGGTAGAGTATGTGCAATATTCTAGTTTTTTGAGTATTGAATAATGTTATTCTCCTTATTGATTTTATTTAGATATTCTTTTGATTTGAATAGATGTAATTGTTGTATTGTAGACTAATTATTTTGATAGTTGATGAAAGTTTCTATCCCTCTCACTTTTTAAAGTATAGAATAATTAAGATTCATTTTAGTTAACACAAACTATATAAATCTATCCTAATAATGAATTCTATTCAAGAAAGATTTTTTTTTCATGTGAATTTTATTAATTTGTTCAACCATTATTGAAAATAATCTTAAATGTATTAGGGAAAAGGATGTTTTTTTTTCTTCATATTTTAATTATTTAATTATATTTCATTGTCATTATAGGTGCAATAGTACCTATTCACCTTTAGTTTAATCCAATACTTAGGAAAAAAAATCAAATTTTAAGGACTCTATCAAAAGACCGTTGCTTAGTGATTCAATTTCAATCAATCTAAATGAGGAACCCTCTATAAGCTATAAAATGTCTGGTTAACTCTTGAAGTGTATCTTGATTGTAAGAAAATAAACTAGCTATGACGATAATTCAGCTAGATTGATTTTTCAATGAATGATATTGCAAATAAATAATTATTTTAATTTGAAAACTTAAAAGAATAAATTTTGAACTTTATAAAAACTATTGTTATTTAAAAAAAATAAAAATATTATCATTAATGAAAATTAATTGACTAATAAAATAAGTTGACATTATTAGAAAGAAAATTAAAATAGAATTCTTTAAGTTTTATAAACTTCTTCACTTATAAGTTTTCTTCCTTGAATTATGAAAAGAAAAATACTATGAACTTATATGTCACCTCTACATCTATATCAAACATAGAGTATGTTAAACAAAAGAATATAATCTCCCTCGGAAAGATGCTTATCCACAACACCATTCAATCCAACACCAATCCACAACACCATTCAATCCAACACCAATAACGATGTATACTTTTGATCTTAATGTACATTCTTTAAACAATTGTGTCAATTTTTATCCAATGACATGAAAATTGTAGAATTTAATTAAATGATCATCTATTTTTTATTCCATTTTATTATTTTTGATTAAGGTAAAAATAGGTTTTGAAGGGGCCCCGAAACCCTTTACAATACCGGATCAAAGGATAAGACTATTGGAGTTCCAAAAGTACAACAATCCAGCCAAAATCTAGGCCTAGGCACCTCAAGAATCGGTCCATCCAAAGAATGGAAGGACACCCAAACAACAAAACAAGAACACTATATAAGAATAATCAACAAAAATGACAATCCAAAGAGGATAGCAACAAGGCTAGGTCCCCTTTTTATGAGAATGGAGAGTCATATCAAACAAAGATGAGGATTTCTTTGAATGTTTCCCTTTAACAGTTATCCATCCATCTTCAACTTTCGTTGCCTCCTTCTGCCATCACACTGAATTCAAGGAGATAGCCCCCAACATCAGATATGAACAACCCCTAGCAAGAGGAACAACTCCATTTCCAACAACAGTCATCAAACCAGCAGAGATGACAGGAAAAGAAACCTTAGAAATAGGGCTTTCAATACTTCCAGCATGAGAATCAGAAGCACCAAAACCCACAACATTAAGCTCACTAGCAGGGCTGGCAGAAAAAACATCCATTGAACCACTAGCAGAAATACTAGGATCTGTCAGCAAAGGAGAGGTGGGTCCCTGCAGATTAGAGCTGGCAGGAACTGCAGCAGAGATAGGGCTAGAAATACTCCCAGCAAGAGAGCCAGAAACATAATTTTCCAAAACCACCCCAGTAGGGCTAGCAGGAACACCAGCTAAAGAACCATCAATAGAAGAACTAGGAATAGCCGTTTCCTTTGAAGACTCAGGAGAGCTTTTGAGAATAGTATAATGTTTGGTGGAGGCATCCTTCCACCAAGTATGATGGACTTTCTTCATTTTGAAGTCAAAACCACATTTTGAAGCATGATGACCTGTTTTGAAATATTTTCTGCATCTAAAGGGGATACCCTCATAATCCAACTATTGCAACCAAGAACCTTTAGATGACTCAATTTTAATTTCAGCAGGAAGACCCTGAGAAATATCAATATCTACCAGGATGCGGGCGAAGGTAGAGTGGAACATGTTGGCAGAATCATCATCAATAATCAGAAAATCCCCTAGAGCCTCCCCCACCTCCTCCAGGATAACACCTTGCCAGAGATGAAGAGGAAGATTGGGAAGCCTCACCCATATAGGCATGTTGTTGAAAACTTCAAATGAGGGATTAAAATCCATGTGCCATGGTTTTACCATAAGAAATAATTTATCCTCCACCCAGCTAAAAAAGTTCTCACATAAAATTTTTGATCTATCCTTAGTATTATCAAATTTAGCTACATAAAAACCTTTAGCTAAAGGGAAGATATGAACATTATCTGAAAGTATTAGTTCCAATTTTTGGGAGATCCAGTCATGAAGTTGGGACAAAGTCGGCCAAAACCCCCAAAACTGGCAAATCAGAGCTAGACCTGAAAAGATCTTAGAGTAAGTCTCTAGCTCCCCTTCAGTGACATCAGAGAGCTTGACGGAGAGAGATCCAGGGGCAGAAATTGGTACAGAAGAAGGCACCCCATGGGAGGAGCCCCAAACCCCAGTCTGGGCCATAAAAACAACTTTACCATAAGATCTTGCCACACGGCAAGCCAAAGCATCAGACGCCAGCCTGCAAGAAGCTTTGACATTAGGGGCATTCATAGAAGAAAGGGGCAGAGAGCCAAGAGCACCCAAAGCCACACCCACAAGGGCAGCCCCCTTAGCAAGAATAGAAGCTTTACCCAGACCACCATTGAACACCAGATTTTGAAAAGTGTTTGGGCGGGAAGGAAGAGACCCCTTCAAACCCAGGCCCTTTCCCAACTTAGCAGTCAAAGGCATCACCTCAGACCCATCTGAAGCTTCTAAAGAATCAAAGGAAGGACTAGCAACTGTAGAGGCCGGAAGCACACCCAAAATGGGGAAGGCGTCATCTGGCTGGGCATCCGAGTCTACAGCACCGGGCATGGCAGAAGGGGGAAGACGCGGGCACACAAGAGTTGATGCCCTAGTCTCAACATCCACCGGCTGAGCGACAGGAACAGCTAACGTGGGAGAAGCCCTCATGGCCTCCGCAGACTGTGAGCCATGAACAGTTGCGGGAGAAGCCCTAGTGGCATCCGCAGACAGGAACATCTCTGCAGATCACAAGAGAGTGGAATAGTTGGATAGACGTAGAACTCATATCATTTTATAGTTAGTAACTGAATTTCGCTAAGAAATAAAATGATGTGGTACTCAACAAATTGCAACGGAATAGTTCAATCTCAATATTTGAAATATAGAAGTCTATGGTGTGAGTGATTGTCTTCAGAATACACCAAATCCATAACCCTCCTACTTTCCCAGTGTATATTTCTACAAAAGAAAAAATATCTATAAACACTTATATATGCGCACCATCAATCTCCCCTATATAATAATCTACCATATATTACAACTTCAAAATTGCTAGATTGTTGATAGTATCATGCTATATTACTGTAATACACTCGTAAACTCCAAAAAATAACAATAAATAAGATCTACATAAAAGATGAGTCAACTTTCAAGCTCGAATTTCTCAGTTCTTTTCGATTATTAAAAAATGTAGGACACTAAAAAAAGACTCTGAGACACATTACACATCTATGCATAGTGTTGAGAACATAGATGAAGCATGTAACTACCTTGAATACTCCACATGCACATCTACTGACTCCACTAGGGGGAAGGAAATTCTGCATGCATGGCACAATATTGAATTTGACAAGATTAATGTTAATGACTGAAGTCTGACTTATATCTAAAAACTATATTATTAGCTTTTTATCTTTTTATTTTAGAAGTTAGTAGAAGTGGGGCAAGTGCACAAGTACCACCAAAAATCCATGTTTTGCTTCTCGACGGGCATTTGGGATACATCTGTAGCTTTTATACTACACTGGCAACCATTGTTCCTAATATGTCAGCTTTTATAGATGAAAATTGAGACAACTGAATAGAACTTTTGCAAAGCATCAAATGTAATCTGAGGTATATAAGTTATATATTCAAGCTTTAATATTACTACTTTACCAACGACTAATTAAAAGATCAAATGAATTATAATTCAGTTGCTTGTCACATGTTTCTTAAAATGCACATTTTTCTTCTGTGAGTGAAATGCATTTCATTTGCTTCATTTTCAAGTTAGTTGTAATTTGCTTTCAACTAAAATATGTTTCCTTATGATTGATTACAAAAGGTGCATCACTTTTAACATTGAGGTTTTGCTGCTATTATCATGTATAACATGTACGAAGAAGATCACAAACAATGTATATTGTACTGGAAAAAGGGATATCTTTTAAGGAATAGGTCTGGCATGCATGAACATGAAACTAGTATACATATTTCATTACTTCTTGTAAAGTCTATTTTGTTACACAATTCAAAAGATAAATAACAAATGGCAGTTATTTTTTACAATATATTAATGATATTTAACTTTCATGACATCATTTATAGACTTTTGTTAAATTTTTAAAAAAGAATTATTACAATAATTTTTTTCTTAAAAGTACATATAACTAACTAAAAATAATTAAGACATTTAATTATTTATATTTAAAAAAAATTATTTAATTCATATTTACCTTTTTACTTCTTGTAAAGTCCATTTTGTTACACAAATCAAAAGATAAATGGCAAAGGGCTAGTTATTTGTAAAATAAATTAATGATATCATTTATAAATAGAAAGTTTTTGTTAAAATTTTAAAAATAAATTATTGTGCTAAAAAATATGTTAAAAACATAAATAACTAACTAAAAATAATTTAGACACCTTTTATTTTTTATATATCAAAACTTACATAAATTTGTCATTATTTCCTTTTTACTTTATGAAAATTAATTTTTGAATATTTTTTCTATTTGATTGGTTTTTTATTTCCATTTCCATCTATATATCCCTACTTTTCTTCCTCTTTTAACTATTGGCAACCATTGGCCTCTTATTTTGCATTGCAATTTTAACTATGGGCAACCATTGGCCTCTTGTTTTGCATTGCAGTTGAATATGTTTAGAGTAGAAACTTGCTCATATGGTCTTTTCTAACCATAACTTTTAAACTTTTGATAATCATTTTTGTTTGTAGAATGTTCTAATTTTCTAATGTAAATCTTCCACTTCAGCCCCTTATTTAGGAAAAATAAAATAAAATTTATAACATAATCAATCAAAAATTGATTTTATATACACATATATTTATTTATAAATTATATAAATTAAAATTGATAAAATACAAACTAAATTTTTTTAAATATAATTTTAATTATTTTTATAATATAAATACTGAGCTATTCTCTCATCTACCGCAAAACCACTCTTTTTTTTGTTATAGGCTTTTCAATATAGGTTTAGAATTTGAAGATCCTTTTTGAAAAAGTTTCTTAATTTTTAAAATTTGTGAGCGGATAACCATGTCTTACAACCATTTTAGTTTATTTATTTAATTATATTCTTTTAATTATTATTTTTATCAGTAGAAAAGAGTTTCAATTAGTGTCTTAAGATTTAAGATTTTAAATTGATTTAAATATAAATACAAAAATAAAATAAAATGTTGTTTATATATATACATTAATTTCTATTTTTTTAATTTTAAAAGTAAATAACTCTACTCATTTAAAGTAAATAAATTTTTACTAATGTGAACAATATAATTTTAATTTTAATTAAAAATATATTAATCATATATTTACTATAAATAAAAAATAGAAATGTCAAAATATTATTTGATAATACTCATTTATAATTATTTATACTAATATACAATATTTACTATCAAATCTAAATAAATTTAAACCAAAGCCTAAGCCTAATGTTAACCCTAACCATAATATAAACTTTGTTAACCCTAACCATAATATAAACTTTAACCATAATATAAACCATAACCATGAAATAAAACTTAACTTTGAATGCTAACCCTAATTGTAACCTATAGCTAATATATACTCTATCTTTAAAAATTAGAAATATTTTATGTATCTAAAAAATAAAAAGATTGATTTTAGATTTTGATTTATTCTAAAACTAATTGTTGATTCATTTGAATTTTTTAAAAATAAAATGTAGTTTAAAGTTTAAGATTTTGAATTGATTTGTATGCACATACGAAAACAAAATAAAATATTGTTTATATATATAGATTAGTTTCCATTTTTTTAATTTCACAAATAAAGAGATACTATTTAAAGTAAATGAATTTTTACTAATGTGAACAATATAAATATACTTTTAATTAAAAATGTATTAAACATAAATAAAAAATAGAAATGTCAAAATACTATTTTCATTTATTATTATTTATCTAATATATTTACTATCAAATCTAATACATATTAGAATTAATAGTTTATTAACTTTGAAATAGGGTAGTGTTATGCAAATTGGACAATTTATAAAAATACCAAATATATATTGAGTTTTGATCAAATTGGAGTCAATATTAGAAATATAAATATAATCATTAACAATTAAGATAAATCCAATTCAACTCAATAGTATTATTGTAAATTTAAATAAAATAAGTCATACTTACTTTGAAACATTATTTGAGTAATTAACTAATAGAATTATTAAAATAAACGAATCTATTATGACATTGAATAATATTTTTGAAGCATCATTTCTTTGTGTTTTAATGAATATGAGTTTATTTTTCTCTTCAACTTAAAAAGATAAATCAAAATATATTGGATATTTTTTCATATTTATATGATAAGAAACATATTTAGTAAGAGCCCAAACAATATGAAATGACTAGAAAAAAAAATTCTTCTTTAAAAAAATAAGATTTACCTTATAAATAAAGAAATATTTGACTCAATTAATTTGAATTCATAAAAATTGAGATATATGATCATCTTTCTACCACTATAACTATAAATAACACTAAAATCCAATTAAAATGACATCTAAATGATCTAATAGATGCAAGTATGAATTGGTTCTACTCCAAATAATGTGAGTCATCTCATTACCTATTTGCACATAGAAATCTCTTTATATGCCACATCAAATTATATAAAAATAGGTTATATGAATCTAGAAGTTATGTGAGAGATTTTTTTTTTTAAATTGAAGAATTTTGCCACTACATTTTTTTAGTGAAATGATAGAATTCAAAAAAATTATGGTAAACAATGATAAAGAAATAATATTTTATTTGTATTAATATATACATCTACACTCACTGTAATCCTAAATACAACCTTAACCCTAAATTTGACTAAATGATAGAGAGATATATAATTCTAAACCTAATTATAATCCTAACCATCAATTTAAACCCTAACACTAAACCTAACCCCCACTCTAACCTTATCCCTAGCCATATACCCTAATATGAACCCAAAATAAATTATGATTTAAATGCTTACCCTAACCCTAACCATAAAATTTAACTCCAATCTTAATCATAATTCTAAACCAAATCCTAATTATAATAAAAAATAGAGTCCAAAACCTAACATGTATCTGAATACTAATCCTATCTCAACCCCTAATCCTAACATTAACCATAATTATTTCTCTAATCCTAATCATAACATAACTATAATTACTAGTATAGCCCTACTTATAACATAACCCTTGTTATCATTCTAACCCAAAAAGTAACCCTAATTATAATCCTTAGTTAAACCCTATCACAATTCTTATTCTACCTCTAATATCATATATAAGTCTTAACCCTTATCCTAAGCATAACCTAATAATGACCATAAACCTACCCATATCTATAACCATGAAGTGAATAATAAAACTCACACTAACCCTAACACCAACCCCTACTTTAACTCTATCGCTAACAATGATGTAAAGCCTAATCATAATCCTAATCCAAACTATAACTATAATCCTAATATTAACCCTAATCAAAATTCTATCTATAGCCCTAAACCTCAACCCTATCCATAATCCAAACTCCAACCATAACCAAAATCCCAATCCTAACCATAATCTAAGTTCCAAAGACCTAAATTCTAATACTGACCATAGTCGTAACCCCAAAATCTAACCCTTACTGGATAATATAAACACAAACTCTAAAATAATGATCAAAACCCTAATCCTAACTATATGGCTAGTCATAATATAAACCCTAACCCTAATAAAGGTATCCAATCCCAACCCTAACCATGGTATAAACCTTAAACCTAAGCAAAATGTAAAAACTAATACTAAGCCCTAATCATAATCCTATCCTCAACTCTAAATTTGAACCCTAAACCATAGTCGTAACCATAATCATAAACTTAAATAAAACCTTAACCCTAAAGTTAATCTTAAAATTAATCCTAAGTTAGACCCTAACCCTAACCCAAACCATAATATACTAACCAAATATAAATCCCCACCTTACCCCTAATTATAATTCCAATGTTAACCCTAATAATAATTTCAACCCTACCATGATGTGAACCCTAATATAAACTTTACCTTGATCCTCATTGTTATCCTAAGCCTAACCAAACCCTAACTAAAATCTAATCTAAAAACTAAACCTAACCATAATCCTAACCCTAACCCTCATGCAATCCCTAACCCTAACTCCCATGTAAATTTAATCCCTAAAGGTAAGATCCTAAACATTATATAACCCTTAGCATTAACCTTTATTCTAACCATAACCCTAAACTCTAAACCCTAACCATAATCCTAACTTTAATCCTAACCATAGCCTATACCATAACCCTAAATGTAACTATTTATCTAACCTAAGAATGACCCTAAACCTAACCATGATGTGAATGCTAACTATAAACTTTACCCTGATCATCACTCTAATCCTAACCCTAACCAAACCCTAATATTAACCCTAACTAAAACCTAATCTAAACACTAACCCTAACCATAATCCTAATCTTAACCGTCATGCAAGTCCTAACCCTAACCCTAAACATTATATAAACCCTAACATTGGCCATGATTCTAACCATAGCCCTAAACTCTAAACCCTAACCATAATCCTAACTCTAAGCCTACCATAACTATAAGGTGGACATAAGATAAACCTTAACCCTAACCCCAACCCTAACCCTAATACTAACCCCTAACCCTAATCATATTAACTTACTCAACATATAACACTAAATCCTAAACCTAACCCTAATTCTACTCCTAACCCTAACATATCTCTCACACCAATATAAAACCCTAACAATGACCATCAACTTGACCTTAACACTAAACCCCAACCCTAATCATAATAATAAATCTAAACCAAAGCCTAACCCTAATGTTAACTGTAACCATGCAATATAAACTTTAACCATAATATAAAACATAACCATGATATAAACCTTAACCTTGAATTCTAACCCTAATTGTAACCCTAATTAAATTTATTTATTTAATGTGTTGTGTGCCTTGCGGCTGCTACTAGCTAATATATACTCTATATTTAAAATACATCGAGATGCATTGAGGCATTGAATTTTTTGATCATTCACCTTTAATATAGAGAAAAAATTAAATTTAAAAAAATTCAACGCCTCGATGCATCTCAGCGTATTTTAAATATAGAGTATATATTAGCTAGTAATTATGACATCTAAATATTCAAGTGACCATTTAAAACACTCATAACATTCACATAAATGTATGAAGTACTAAGCATTGGGAACAAGAGAAACCAAGATCTAGATACGTGCTCAATGACCAGTTGACGACATCCAATGATGACCAAATGATGAAAAAAATCCATGATGAGACCCAGGAATGTACAAAACAAGATGGATAAAATGAAAACTTGTTATGCCAGGTAGAGAGAGAAAAATGCCATGAGCTCAAAATTGAAGTAACTTATTAATTATACTATATTATGATAAAACCACTTGTGGAACATCTTTTAAGCCAATAAATCTCTACACTGCCCATTCTCTGCAATAGTATAGACATCGATAAGGCCAACTCAACTTGCAAAGAGGAGCCACAATGGCCTTTTAGCATAATAGTTAATTAACAACACCTTTTCTAAATAATTTATCATAGAGCTTATAATAAAATATTTAGAGTAAATGCATTAAGAGAAGGGCATTCATTCAGCTAAAGAAAACTTGATAATTATACTATATTATAATAAATAAACCAGTGTGGCACACCTTTTAAACCCATAACTTTCTATACATATCAATGACCAACGTAATAACACTCATTAATATAGACAGTTCTAATTGAAAAGGGATGCCATATTAGTATTTAGTATAATAGTGTATAATTAACAACATATTTTGAAATAAGCCACAAAGCTTATAGAGATTCATTCTGAATAATTACAAGAAGAGCAGGGAATTCTTTCAGAGAATATTCTTGGGAACATGAATCTAGATGAATCTTATCACAACCCATGTTTTCGAAATAGTTTTCCAAAGCATTGCCTTCCCTAGATAGGTATGCGAAATGATAAGGTTACTCAGAGAATCAATAAAATCCCATATCTAATGAAGAATATAACTTAATTGCCAATTATCAATTTTTCTATGAATACAGGCATTGATAATGATAGCTAAATCTCCTTCAATATGAAGGTTTGAAATCGACATTTTTTTAGCAAGAACCAAACCCTCTAATAGAGCTACAACTTCTACCATATTATTAGTGCCAGGACCGATAGGAGATGCAGATAAGGTAAGAAATTTACCTAAATGATCTCTCAAGAAAGCATCAATTCCTGACTCATGAGGGTTACCTCTTGAGGAACCATCAAAATTTAGCTTAATATGAGAAGGGTTGGGTGGTTTCCAATTGATTGTGGATCTGCAAATAGGGGATTTTCTAATGCGAGGAAAAATAGGGGAAGAAGGGAAAGAAATAAGTTTCTAGGAAGAAGCTACTTGACTGCCCCAAAAGGAAAAAATGGTATTTGGATTAAAGTGGTAAGAGCACATATTATTGACTTGCTTAGATCTAAGTCTTTCTATTGTGGAGAGGACTAAAGAAATATCTAAACTGACTTTTCTAAAAATTCTTTTATTTCTTTCGCACCAAATTGGCCAGAGTAATGAAGAAGGAATAATAATCCATAAGCATGAAAACAAAGAATTTACAAATAAGATGGGCCAAGATTGAAAAAGCTCCCATAGAGAATTAGGAAGAGGGAAAGATATGGATAACTTTTCCATGATAAAGTACTAGCATTGTTAGGTAAAATGACAATGAACAAAAAGATAATCCACAGTTTCCAAATGCATACCTCATAATACACAATTAAAAGGGGAGGCTATTTGGAATCTAGCTAATCTATCACTAGTTAGGATTCTTCCTTGAATAGCGAGCCAAGAAAAACTCTTGCTTTGGGGAGGATAGACTTATCCCAATAGAAAGAAAAATCTCGATAATTGCAATGTTGACTTCCATTTTTGAAGGGCCACGTAACCAGATTTGACAGAATACAAGCCATTTTTGGAGGGGCACCATAACAACTTATCATTACCTTTAGACATGTAAACTGACCTATTTGTGAGGACAATAGAAAAATCCCTAGCAAGATTTATATTTAAAAGAAGGACAGAAGGATCTTTCTAGATCACCTTATGAGATAAAATATCCACATGGTCCACATAATCCACAAGCAACTAACCCCAATGGAGGGTGGAAACATACATAACCTCTTTTAGAGAATTTAATGAACATAATGGAGGGAATATGTTCTAGGAATCTTTCCAAAAAGCCATATTAAAGCCATTGTGGACCTACCAGGATAGAATATTTGTGACAACTTCTCTGGATGAAATCATAAAATTCCATGTAGGGGAACTTGATGGAGGGTTAGAAATGGTAAAGATTCTATTAGGATTAGAAGAATCTAGGTATTTGGCTTTCATAATCTGACACCAGAGAGTGAGGCTTATAATACATATTCCAAACTAGCTTCCCACCAAAAGCTTTGTTTCTAATTGATAAATTGTGTAATCCTACACCCCCTGAAAATTTATTCATGGAAAGTTTCGACAAAGAGACAAGATGAATTTTCTTTTTAGTAGTCATATTATATGTCCAAAGAAAAGAATGAATAATTTTTTCAATATGATTTAATACTGACTTCAGGGCTTGAAGGATTGAGATGTAGTAATTAGGGATAACTATGAGCACAATTTTGATTAATAGAATCCTTCTAGGAAGCGAGAGCCATGTTGCTTTCCAAGCCAAGATTCTATTTTAAAGTCTATTAATTACATTATCCTAGTAAGAATTTTTAACTTGACCAAGGAAAAAGGGAATACCAAGATAGGTGGAGGGTAGATCATCTTTAGGGAATCCAAGAATATTAGTAATTCTCTATTGAATATAATCTAAAGTTAAAAACATATAGATTTTGGATTTGAGGGGGTTGATGATTTGTCCAGATCCAACAGTATATGCATCCAAAATTTGTTTAATGCATTTGGCCTCTTGAATGGAAGATCTTCCAAACATCAAGGTGTCATCAACAAAGAAATTATGAGAGATAGATAAATCTGAATTGGGAATACTAATACCTTTCCAATTAGAGAGAAGATTATGTTTTTGAATAGTCCTATGTAGTGCCTAAATATTTTAACATGAAAATACATGTAATTTTTTTTTTAATATATGAATGCATATAATAACACTTACCATGGTTGATTTGAGATAAAGCACTTAAGATATTTCAACTTGTAAATTCCTTGTTAACTCGATCTTAAGAGTGAGGAATAATATTTTAAGACACTTAGTTTTAAATGTAAATAATTGGCTAACTATTAGAACTCAATTAGATGCAATAAATATAGACTACTAATAACAATGGCTTTCAGTTTTTACTTTTTTATTTTCTTTTATTCGATCCAAAGATTAATTTTTCTTGGTAATCTAAACCTTTAAATTTTACAAGCTTAAATAAATTTTATAACTTATCATTATCATTTGACCATCTGTACATTTAATAGAGGTGTCCCTCAATCTTAAATTTCTTATATTTTTAATAAACCATTCACTAAAAAAAATTACCAATTTTCTAACTATTTAAAAGTCATAATATTTAATTTTCTATTTTATTAAGATACTCCTATGTTATGGTGATATATTTATACTAACATTAAAATTGAAATTTATTAGTTGTAAGAAAAGTATTTGGAATAAAGAATTAAATTACATCTTGATTCTAATATGATTTTCTCTATATTGAATAAAATAAATCTTCAACTTATTTCTCAAGAAAGCTAGAATTTTATAAAATGAGACTATATGTTATTATGAATTTCAAAAGATAGAATGAAGAAAAAGCACAAAACAAAATGGTAAGATATCTATCATTACTTTCTAAACAAAATAACTTTTTTGATTCTATTTTTGTGAAGCCAAGTCATATATTAGAATAGAAACATCTCTACTATCACCTTTTCACTGATTTTATAAAATAAATTGAAAATTACATTTCAAAAGTAGTAACAATTCTATTTTCTTTTTTAGAATATGTAATATTATGAAATAAAGTAAATATTTATTCTAATAGAATCATAAAATGAAATGGAAATATTTCTATTATCATTTCTTGAATATTTGAAAGATAAAACATAACAAAATTAACCTTATTAATTATCATCATTGTATTCATGAATCTTAATTCTGTACTCAAACTCTATTTTTATTTTTTTGCAGGTAAGTTTCCATTGACAGTCTACTTAGGATCATCTCTTCTTCATGTTTTCTTGGAACAGTAAAGATATGATCCCTTAGCATTGCAGGAGTAATATACGCCAAGAGACAATCCATCCAAGGATAAGAAAATGGATTCAACTACAGATGTTATTGGATTGCATTTTTTAATTTTTTTAGCTATTAATTTATCTTACCGCTACCAATGTGCTGTGCAGGGATGTGATGGCACAGTCAAGCTCAAAGTACATGAGCATTCCAAGATAACTCGCAGCTTTTTCATTGAAGCATTTGAGGAAAAAGAAATTAAATCATATTCCAAAGCACATTTTGGGATGATGCAGCTGATAAGACACGCATTAAAACAATCCACCTCTTTTGTGTACTGTTGCAGGGATCAATCCGTGTGAGGTCATTTTCTACCTATGCCCATCAAATACTTTAGAGATTGCAGAGGAGGGACATCTACTGTGGACCACAGAGGACAAGTTTTTGAAGTGTGCGATATCCAAGTGGTGGTTTTCAATCAAACGAAATGGATCTACAACAAAATTGAGATATTGTTATCAAACCCAAAATACAATCAATCAATGTCTAAATATTTAGAGCATGAAGCCTACTCATAGATATGGACCAAAAGAAAATAGCTGTATCCTTGACCCTGGGATTGTATGCGCAGGGGGAGATATTATTGTTGAAACCAAGAATTTTCTCCTGCATCACATTTATCGTTTTCATGCTTGATCATTTACTTATCTTTTATGCAAGCTTTTTTTTAATATATATATACCAGCTTGTTTGTATTACAAGTTCTGGAATTTGGAACTTATCACTTTTGCCCATCTCGCCAGGCCAGCCATTATGTTTGGGTATATACAGCCATTGGAGATATACTGCCAAGAGTGCTATCATGGATCCAACATAGATCGATTTCAAGAGCCACATCGTGTTATTTCACTACATTCAAAGGTGGAACCATAAGGGACAAGTCAACAAGAAATCACAGACATATAAACATCATCTGGTGAAATGACTTAGTAGTTAGTATGCTGGATCTTCTACTTGATCCTAAGTTACTTTGGCTAATGCTGGTGAATCAACAAGATAAACTGATCCAGCTACTGGCACCTTTTTTTTTTTAACAGGAAATGCCATGCTCTCAACATTTAAAACTGTGTAAATTTAGTAGCATCTCTTTGTTTTTGTTTTTTTGTTTGTTTATTCCATTTTTCTTTACTATAGCATAACAGGAGGCATTCAGAACTTCAGATAGTATTCACACCACAATAAGTTTCTTTTATTTGTGTCTCCAGTGTTGATAATCCTCCTATTATTTCGTATCCGCTCTATATGATTAAACTAACTGATTTTAATTGTCTGACATGCAAGATAAATATTTGTATCTTCTTTCCATGTATATAGATTGATATTATGTGTTTAGAAATGGTTTTTAATACTCATAGCCTTATTTCTGGATCTAATAAATATATACTATAGCTTCATAAGTTCTGCACCCCATATAATGAGCAGATGACCTTAAAAATTATTATTTCAACAACACGATTTATTTTTATGCATCATAGATATGTATATCTATATTTTAAATGCGTATGATAGATCTACTTATATACAGAATGTTACTTTTCTCTGGAATAATCTAACTATGATTTAGTGTTTTTGGCGGACAGAGTACATAGTTTCCTAAGATTGACTGAAGCATGAGGAAGCCATTTGTAAATTGATGCCAATAAACTAAGTGATTTTTTTTAGAAAAGGGTATCCCTATATGCATGAAGCCTTTATTTTATCTTAATTTGTTTAATTTACATTGGAATTACATAAACAAATGAGGAAGCATCATATTCTTTAAGTTTCTATATTCATTAAGATTTTACATCTTTCATATCCATGTAGTTTGATATATATATGCTTATATGTTACATGTTTCTCTGCCTGGACATTCACAACAAAATTTATATGTAGGGACCCATTAGTTTAAAATACTAAGATCTTTCCTTAAAACCTAAAGTAAACTTATCATAATATATATCAATCAAAGTAACATAAATTTCTGATAATAGTTTTACATTTGGAGATTAATGACAGCCATCCTCCTCTTGTATGATTCTTTTCTTACATTACCATTTACAAAATTCCCTAATACTCATCATTAGATTAGCCAATAGAAAGAAATCAGCAAGGGGTTTGCTTGTACACTCAAATAAAGAGAACTATATATCGTTTCTCTTAAGCTATTATTTTCAATTATCTATGCATTTATTTTGGGATAAAATCATAGAGAAATGATAAATGAGGGCTTTCTTTTACTACTATTATAGACTCATACAAGTAGATTGTCTTTCATCAATAATGAGTCTTTCAAGCTCCATTATTTAACAACCATATGATCATAAAAGAATTCTATTAATGATAAAGAAAATAGAAAAGACTTGACTTTATCTATTATTATAAAATGATCTTTTAACCAAACTCTTGGTGAGCTATATCATAAACTACCATTTAAACTAGCACATAAATTTCATGAAATACTACATATGGATGAATATTAACAACTTGCTCTCCTCCCATCCAAATGGCATCATGAGACCCCAAGGGTCCTAGCCAACCCCCAAACAAGTAAGGATATGGAGCACCATTATGATTCATGATGAGAGATTATTTTTCCATACCACATTTACTTATGTAAAAAAAATATATTTCTAGCATTCTCCCTAACAACTACCTAAGGCACAATACATGAACAATAAATCTATGCCTAAAACCAAGCATATCAAGGGATAAAAGACTTATCTCTCTATGAGCATTATCTTGACCTCCACATCCATATGCAAGATCCACCATGCTTCTTCCCTCACTATCTCATCTTCTTCCACAAGCCATAAGTTCTCCAAAAGGAGAAGTGGGCAATGGACTTATCTTCAATCTTCCCAAGATTTATAGGAATCTCTTCCCTATAACACTTTCCCCAAGGTCCTATCTCGTCAGGTTTTAAAAAGTGACTTTTTGAAGGGTCATATCAAGTTCCAAGGACAATATCACATGTTGTAAAGGTCCCCAACCCCAAGGTATTGACCCTAGGGATCTATTTTTGCACAAGAATTCATGAAATTGACCAAACAACATGATTTAATAGCCCATACAAGGGTCCATACGAATTTTAACCTAATACAAGAGCTTCAAAACCCTAACCCCTTTACAAGAATTCTTAACACAATAAATTTGACCCTTAGTAATAACTCCTAAAGTGTGATAAATATATTTCTTCATTCCCAACTCTGGAAATTGAATTATTCCTACAACTTCTTCATGGGGTATTTGATTTGGTGTCACCGTCTCTCCATCACTTTATCTACACATCACCTTTCTTGCATTATAAAACCACAAGTATAATTAGATTGTCATAATATAGGTCATTTTAGTTGTTTATCCAATTTTCAATAATCATAATTTTGAATTATTTATTCATCTATTTTACACAAGTGTGTATTCAAATCATATCAATAGTTCATATGTATATATATGATCATCGATTGATATTTGTCAATAAAACATATGGCAAATTTAGACATTACAATCGAAATATAAGTACATGTGGAGATAGAAAGAACATCAAATGAAAGTCTCATACCACTATATTACCATTTCAATATGATTCATATTTGATAATTTAGATTGGATTAGTACTTCATGATGTGGGGTCTTACATCCTACTAAATGCTTCGACCATTATAATAAATTAAAAGGGGGATAGGGGGTTTCCTTGCCAAACTCCTTGAGTGGCATGAAAAAAACCAGAAGGGATACCATTAATTAAAACTGAAAAAGATGCTCTAGACAAGTAATTCTTAATCCATTTGTACCAGGAGTACAAAAAACTAAATTTTTTAAGAACTTTTAAAAGGAAAGACCAACTAACTTTGTCATATGCTTTCATCATGTCTAATTTAACCACAAAAGAAGGAATTTGGAAGGACTCAATAGTATGGAGGACTTCCAAGGAAACTAAGGCACCATCTGATGTATCCCTACCTAGAACAAAACCTCCTTGTTGAAGAGAGATTATTCTAGGGATGAGTGGCTTAAGTATAAGATAAATTGCCTTAGTAATGATCTTATAAATAGAATTACACAAAGAGATAGGTCTAAAATCAGCAAAAGTTTGAGGTATCTTGGTTTTGGGAATCAAAGTGAGATTGATTTTATTAAAATTCTTAAGGACATATCCTTTTTTGGGAGATTCTTCTATAGCCAATAGAAGGTCAAAAATAATAACATGCCAACATTTCTGATAAAAAGCCATAGTAAAACCATCAGGACTAGGAGTCCTATCTGGTGCCATAGAAAAAACAAAAAAATGAAGTTCCTCAATACTAAAAGGTTTCACTAATTGTTCATTATCCTTATTAGATATGAGAGAAGGGATGGACTGCAAAAGATCATCCATTGCATGATTATTATCATATTGGGGTAACACAGGAGCAAGAAATTTTTTGAAAAAATAGACCCCCTATTTACTAATTTGCTGTTGGGAATTTAGTGTATCCCTTGATATAGCATATTTAATAGAAAGGATAGCAAATGAAGCCTTCCTAATTTTGGTAGAGACATGAAAGAATTTAGCATTTTTATTCCCTTTTTTCAACCAAATATCTCATGATTTTTGTCTCCAATAAATTTCTTCTCTTGATAAAAGAGTTTCCCAATAGATTTGGAGGACCTTTTGTTTCTCAGCAAAATGAGAGTCTAATCCTAACTTTACAATCTGATCATAAATCAGTTTAAGGTCACTTTCCACCCTACATTTTTCTTGAAAAATGTTCTCGAATACTTCCTTATTTCAAATTACAATTTTCAACTTCAAAAACTTAAGCTTATTGAAAAATTGGAACATCCTAGTACCTTTGCAAAAGGGTGCACTTACCCACCATTGTCAAAGAAGGGAAAGGAAGTGGGGGTGGGTAAACCACATGCTTTCAAATTTGAAAGAAGAGAATTTTTGTAGATTGCCTAACTTAATTATGTCTACAGAAATAGGAAAATGATCAGATTTTGAAGAAGCAAGTATTTCTGAAGAAAGGGAGAAATTTAAAAGTTTAAATTCACAAGATATAAGAAATCTATCCAACTTGGAAGAAATAGGAGAGGCAGATCTATGATTAGTCCAAGTGAAAGAGCTATTTGAAGGAGGAACATCACATAATGCATTATTTTGAATGAAAAAAGAGAACTCATCAATGATTCTTTGAGATGTGGGATTCCCTTCATATTTTTCATTTAAGGATGAAATGGCATTGAAAACCCCACCAAGGATAAGAGAAAGGTCATCAAATTTATTGAATTGATCAGTTAAGGATTCCCATAGGACAAGTTTATCTTGTGGAGCAATTAGACCATAAATGTTAAACAAAAGAAAATTGACATCAAACCAAGAAATTTTTAATAATTGCCAATTTGGATTTGCAACCAAAAGTTGGCCCTTAATACATTTATTATTTTAAAGGGAAATCAGACCTCTAGAAGCACCAGAGGAAGGAACACAAATTGAATCCCAACAAGACCACTTCATAATAAATTTATCATAAGATTCTTGAGATAATTTAGATTCTTGGAGAAGGATAATATTTTCTTGGGATGAATCAATAAACTTTTGGATCCTTCTTCTAGATTGTCTGGGGCATTTAAACCCCTGACATTCTAGGACAAAATCTTCATTGGGAAGTAAGAGAATGACATGCTCTCCTTGTTCTAATAATGGGGGAAAAAGAATCTAGTAATATCGATTGGATGACAATGGTTTCCCACCTCTTTTCCCACGAGTTTTAACTTCAGAATTAGGAATCAAAGGAATTTGGGAACTAGAGGATTGGGCTATAGATAAATTTTGAGAATAGTCAAAATCTTTTGTTGAAACAAATGTGGATATAAATCACCAAATTCCTACATTTGTACTCCTTCAATAGCTATTTCATCAATCAGCTGCGAGGCTACTATGAATAGAATATTATGTTGGCAATTTGGCTAAAGTGAGTACATAGATGTTGTCATTATGGAAACATATGATCCTCATGAAGATCACACAAGTCAAAGAGCAAGTATAGCAGAGCGCATCACAAATTTGTCTAAGTGTGAGACAGTGTTTTTACAGTGTACCAGGACATAGTTTTTGTTTGCGACATTGACTGGAGTGAGTTCAGTGCTTGTGCACTTGAACATAGACTCTATGATGGCTAATGATGACCCATCTCAGAGTGTAAGTTAGTATGGAATGTACAGAATTAGTTATGATAGTTTTACCGAAGATAGTGTGAAGCCGACAGGATAGAATATGAAGCCAGAATTGGTAAAGAGTTAAGGGATTATTTTGTTTATCAAAATAATGACTTAACAATATAAAGGGATGACATCCTAGATGTTAACTCTTAGATAATGATATATGGAAGCTGACCATGTAAAGTTATTATCCTTAATGATTTGTATATATATGCAATTGTAATTGAAAAGTAGAGAGAAGCGAGAAAAAGACAATGTAATTGTGAAGTGAATGAAATAGTGATGATGTGAAGCTAAGAGCAGAAAAGGAATATTGATACAAGTAGAATAAGGTTATGTACCTTGACCTATTTTGTATACATTGTATATTACTTGTTTGGGCAGTGGGCTCATCTAGTAATCAAATTTTGTATTGACAACTCCTAACAGGATTGAGGCTTCTAACAAGGCCTATAGTCCCTTAATTAGGACTGATACACTATATGCTTATAATAGACTCCTAACAGGGTCAATATCCTTAACAAGATACTTTTGATTAGTGAATCTTTGTGGGTACCATCCCCACCAGGGTTTTCCCTTGGCAAAGGTTTCCTCGAGAACAAATAATGTGTTATGAGTTCTTTGATGTTATTGCTATGCATGTTATTTAGTTTCTCATGTTATGCATATGTGAAGAAAATTTATTATATCCATATTTGGGAAAATTATAAAGTTTGTAGAATACCGATTCACCCCCTCCTCTCAGTATTCCCTATTTCTAACATATTATCAGACATAAGACAGAGTTCATGATCAGAATATGGGAGGGGAAGTAATACAAGGTATGTGAATAAATGGTTGACTATTAAATACTAAATTCTACACAACATTATAATCATAATCCTCTATAATAAATAAATCATGAGAAGTCAAAGGTTGATCAACCCATACAGAGAAATCACTTGGAAGAGTTATCTTTAAAATGGCAGGGGTTGAGGATTTAAAATTATCCACACAAGAAGATTTAGAAAAGATCATCTTAGCTAAATAGGAGGTAATTTTAGCTGAAAAACTAGATAGGAGGTAATTGTTTGTCAGATATGTAACAAGATTGGACATACAACAAGATTTTGTAGAATGAACAATGGAACTTAACATCCTAACCCTTGTATACACCTAAAAATGGTCACCTAGACTATTAGCCCCCTTTTGCTAAATCATAAATTGCTTATTCTTGATCAAATCCTAGTTCTATCATTTATTCGATTATTTTCTATGGGCTAACCATCTTATCCTAAGTCTTTATTTATTTAAAAGGAATATTTTCTCCCCTTTTAATAAATAAAAAGCCCCCACTTTTTCTCTTATCCTAAGTTGCACAAATAAAGCATTATTCTTATTTTATAAAAAGAGAAAAGTACTTTTTGTCTCATATGGACACAAAAGTCAACTCCTATTTTCCTATTGGAGGATACTTGTGCACATGGATTGCTCCTCTTTCAAGCTCCACCGTTGATTAAATCTTTTGCCTCTTAATCTCCATGGTCCATTCCTTCTCATTTCCTTTAAAAGAAGAGCTCTCTTCTTCATTCTAGATCCTCAACTTTTTATGCTATTGTTATGCTACAGGTTTTCTAGGTCATCTTGGCACTTTTGGAGATATTCTTGCATCTAGGGTTTGAAGATTTGGAGCATTGTTGGCATTCATCTTGGATCTTCATCAACACTCTATCTTCTTGTCTTCATTCTTGCATCATCATGGCTTTCTTGCTTCATAATTAGATTTCATTTCTTGCATAGTAGTTTCATTTTCATGACATTCTTAGTTTAGATTTTCTTTATGCTTTAGATTAATTCATTGAATCTCTCATTGCATGGTTTACTAGCAAGGTTATTGGCTTAATAGCTCTAGCTGAGAGCATTCTCAAAAACCCTTGCACTCCATGCCTAGGGAGCTATGGATTGATTTGTGAGGGCTCATTCTTGAGTTTCCTTGCATGTAATGATTCATAGAAGTGTGACACATTTATAGCACACATTTTTGGCGCCCACCGTGGGGCAGAGTAGACTAGCTTTGTCCCTTCTTTTTCTGCATTTTCGTCATTTTCTGTCAATTTTTCGGCAAGTTTTTAGCTTAATTTTCAGCCTCTGGTTTTTTGTCTCAGAGTATCGCGCGATACTTCTCAGAAATATCGCGCGATATACCTTTATATAGAGGTGCGATACTTCGCGCATGCTAGAAATATCGCCCGCTTTGAAGAGAAATATCGTGCGATAGTTCGCCCCTGACGAACTATCGCCCTACCTGCCTGGAGTATATCGCCCACCAGTACTGAGGTATATCGTCTGGTGTCGGGCGAAATATGGCGCGGACTGAGAAGTATCGCCTGGTGTCGGGCGAAGTATTTTTGCAGATTATCAGATTTTTCATGTGCTAACCATTGTGGGTCTAACAAGTTGTGGTTGTAGGTGCACTTGCTTGAGATATTTTGCCAAAAGAACGCATGTCAAAGAGGGCTACTAATGGTTTTTGTAGGGCTGCCCTAAGCATAAAAACTAAATCAAGTGCTTGTTTAATTGTTTAATTGTCTTTGATTGTGCTATGCCCGTGTAAACGTTCTCAACATTCAAACAAACGGTAGCATTCATAAGGTTCTCTATTTTGATATCACAAGTGCTTATCTTGGCAAGGTTGCTTTTGCCCTTGTTTCAAGTGTTCTATGACATGTTTGATCCCATACTGTTTGCAAACTTGTCTTTTATCTATTGCTACTGCTTGTCAAACTGAAAAATTGCACTGTTCAATCTACAAATTTGGTCCAAGCGCTTCAAAACTGAGTTTTTCACGTTCACTGGTCAAGAGTCATATGATATTGAAGTATCCTTGCATACCCTCAACCAAGAATCTTGAGTCATTTCTACTGTCCTGTCATTGCTACAATTCAGAGTTGCTAAACTTGCACTTTAACCTGTCGTAGAGTGTCTTTTTCTGTTCTTATCTGAAACTGGTTTGTTATCTACATGCTTAGATTTGTTCTAGACTGAAACAAATGAGCTAAAACTATTGGGTTTGAGTTTAATGAATGCTACTCTTGATCACTTGTCGCATCACGGTTACCTCTCTAGCTACTTGCTTATTGAGCTTCTTGCTCGCTGCTCGGCTTTAGTCAATTGATTGCTGTAAGTGCTTGAGCACTTTTAACGAGCCATCTCTCTCTATTGTTCTACTTTGACAAGTGATCTTTATTAGCTTTGCTTATCTCAAATCTGAGAAACTTTGTCCCATTCTATTAGTCAACCAACATCTCTTTTCATGCCGGTTACAACTCGCTCTCAATTTGAGCAGGAGAGTCATCCTCCATTCAATTATACACAGTTACCTTCTCCAACTAGGCGTTCAAAAGCACCCATTAGCAACAACAGTTCTAGTTCTGACCAATCTGAGAATTCTAAGGATACACCGTGGTATAAAGGAGGTTTCCTCTTTTCCGCATTCAAGACCCCCAAAAACACAGACAGTGTCTCACTCACTTTGACTGAACAAGAAAAGTTTCAACTCTTGCAAGAACACTTTGAGCGTAAGGATAATCAAGCACGCTTAGACAAAGAACACAATCAACAAAGGATGGATGCTACTAGGCACATGGCTTATAGAGGGACATTTCATGAGCAACCTGAGACTAGTAATCATGAGCACAGACCTTCTTTTAACAATGGCAACAATGACAACAACACGCCACCAAGATCTCCTCCAAGGCCAACTTTTGCTATGCCTTCTTCACCTCCTAGACCTCCTCCCTCTCAACATGAGGCAGAGGCTAATGATGAGATTTATAGTGAGGATCTTATGAGATGTGAACAAGATGTGGATTTCCAACGAATGATGCATAAGCTTTTAGAGCGTAATGGTGATCAATATTTTCAATATATGACTTCTAGAGGATACAAGCTTCCTCCCGGCTATGATGTCAGACAAATTGTCCAACAAAGAGTACCAACTGAATTGGAAGTCCTTCAAGAAGAATTACGTCGGACAAATCAACGCCTTACCCAAATGGCATTAGAAAGAGAGCCTCCAAAGGTCTCTTTTGTAGAATCAATTTGTGCTCTTCCTTTTGATAAAGATCTATACATGGTCCCGTTTCCTAAGGATATTGAGGTTCCTAAATATGACAAGTATGATGGAAATGGTGACCCCCATGACCATGTGCGTCACTTTTACGCTCTTAGCATGGACTTTCTTCATGAAGACACATATCTTCTACGATTATTCCCTCGAAGCTTAAGAGGACAAGCTTTAGAATGGTTTGCGAAATTGACACCACCTCTTAAGACTTTTGATGAGTTAGCTCAGTGGTTTACCCAGCAGTACTCTTACAACATCCAACAACCTGTCACTGTGATAGATCTCGGTAATCTAAGACAACATCAAGGTGAGCCATTTGCAACTTACTTACAACGTTGGAGGTCATTGTATTCTCGATATCCTCGTCAGCTACCCGAGAGAGAAAAGATTGACATTTTTGTCAACACACTTGTGCCTGAGCTATTTTATGATCTAAGGAAGCAACTGTTCTCCTCCTTCCATGACATGGTTGAAAGTGCATATCGGATTGAGGATGTAGCTATAAGAAAAGGGGATATTGTTATTAATAAAGATGTTAAAGGCAATGGTAAAGACAAGAACAAACCTTGGAATAAGCACAAGTATGTTGTTAATGATGGGGTTGTTGATGCTCCTAAAGTTAAAGAGCCCGCTTTCAATCTCTCCAATGCTATCTATGCAGAAAAACAACAAGAAGCTAGAAACACTCACAATGCTCCTAAACCTCAATATGCAGATAAGCCTAAGAAGTCATTTCGAAAGCGAGTCTATACCAAGTTGGTATAACCTTACGATGTGATCCTTAAGACTTTGGTTGACAATGGATATCTTACGCTTCCTGATAAACCTGGTAACTGGGATCCGATAAATAAGCCTGATTGGTGGAGAGAGGATCATTACTGCCATTATCACAGAAACAAGGGACATCCGACAGACAATTGTTTTAGGCTTAAGGATGATATTCAGGATCTTATTGAGAATGGCACAATCTCCACTGATGGCTTAACTAAAAATTCTGATCACACAGCTTTCAAAGATCCTCTACCTAAGCATGATAAGGGGGAAACCTCTCAAACACATAAGAAGAATCATGATGCAAAGATCAATTACACGTATCCTTCTAATACGCCTGTGATTAACATGGTAGAGCCCGTTGAGAGTGTTCTTATGGTAAGATCTCAAGATGATAATAAAGCCAATCATGGTAAGCCAAAATTGGTCTTGCAAACACATGGTAGTTCATCTTCCCGAAGTGAGACACTGAATGCTATTACTAGGGGGCAAGCCAAGATTGTCCTTAAAACTGCGCAAGATCCCAAGCAAGTTTTGCCTTCCAAACAAGTGGCTCCTTCAGCCACCCCTAGCTATGATCTTGTCCAACATTTGCAAAAGACACCAGCACAGATATCTATCCTTGAGTTGCTTCGGTTATCCCCTTCGCATAGAGAGATTCTTGATAAAGCTCTACGTACAACATGTGTTCCCAATGACATTGATCCAGATCAATTTCAGGCTATGGTCAACCACATTTCATCTCCGCTATCTCTCTCCTTTTCTGCAGAAGATGACATATCTATTGCTCACCCACATAATCTAGCTTTACACATTGAAGTTCTAATCTACAATACCCGAGTCCGCCGAGTCTTGATAGACAATGGTGCAGGGTTAAATATTGTTTCTTTCAATGTCATACAACAATTGGGTTTGTCAGAATTGGCTGTGGATTCCAAGAAGAAGATTACTATAAAAGCTTATGATGAAGTGGAAAGATCTTCCAAAGGTCTTGTCACGTTGCCTATCCGAGTGGGCCCTATCACGAAAGATATTAGCTTCCAAGTATTGGACATCCCACTCGCATATAACATTCTTTTGGGTCGTCCTTGGATCCATGACATGCAGGCTATTCCTTCCACTTATCATCAGTGCGTCAAATTTCCATACAATGGCACTGAGGTTGTGATTCCTGGAGACCATACTATTGCTATCAATGCTCTTGCTGCTACTGAAAAATTTGTTCCTCATAATGAACCTTTTGTTGATCCTAGTACATCTCTAGCTACTACTGAGAAATCACTTAAGATGATGAGCCTTGGTATGGGTGAATATAAACTGGGTTCTTTTGCTTCTATACCTATTTCTCCTAGGTCATATGGGAGACCTTCTGATCAGATGCAGCCTTCCACTTCTGCTATGGTGATCTTTGATACTTTTGTTCCTCCATCTATTCCTTTAGAGGTAGAACAAGAAGAACAAGCTATTCAAAAATGGATCTATAGAGAAGATTCTAGAAATACTCCCATGCTCAGTAATTCAGACACAGATACAGATGAGTCACCACTACACACTATGGCTCACATGGGAGATGATCTTCCTTCTACTTTACTTCTTTGGGGGGAAGCATGTATGCCTACTGATGATATTGCTGAGTCTTCTATGTCTAGAACCTATGTTCCTAAAGAATCATTGCACTATGATAGACAACGTCACAACATTGAGCGACTGCTACAGAGAGGTGATCTATCACATAACGACATGAGTGTTTCTACTTCTCAGCATATTAAGCCTCTTCCAGAAGATTCTTCCATGACAGATATGGATGTTGATGTAGTTCATATTTCTCGTAACCCACCCGACGTAGTTGATGAGTCTTGTGTTGGATCTGATGAGTTTGTTCCCCGTATTGCCTTAGTGGACTACGTTGGTCCTCCTATGATGAATCTAGATCTAGCTACTTTTGGAGCCTACCCTATAGGCTCAACCTCTCTTGTTACCAGAGATGACACCCCTCGCATAAATGCTATTGAACCAGTCACTTCATTTCATCTCGCATCAACACCTGTTACTTCTTCCACCAGCGAACTAGCAACAAAAAAGATTGAATCAGAAATCAAGCATCACAGTCATCAAGTCAAAAGAAAAGAGCAATGGTCGGATGGCGAAAACCACATTGTGGTGGTATCCGAACCTAAGAAAAGTAAAAATAAAAATTTGCTCAAAAATAATGAGTCTCAAATAAAAGATGACAAGCTGATTCTCTACAGAAAAATGGTGCACTACTTCAAGCATGATCTCATATCTGTTATACTTCAGCCCATTCCTAGAGCTGAGAACAAAGTTGCTAATGCCTTGGTTACTTCGACATCCATCTTACAAATGAAAAAGCATAAATCTCACTTCAAGTTCCTGGTGGATGAATTACGCTATCCTGCTCACAAATCTTACAATCCTACCATCTTTTCATATCTTCCAACTCATATTCCTCTTGCAAATCCACCACGCCATTCCTTCCGCCATCCCTTACACTTTGCCTTTGTCTCTGGTGACTTATATAGGAAGGGTCTAGACAGAACTCTCCTTAAGTGTCTAGAAATAGAGGAGTCAGAAAAAGTGCTAGCTAAAATCCACAATGGCATATGTGGATCACATTCTAACGATCCTGTGCTAGCTCAGACATTGCTTAGGGCTGGTTATTATTGGTCGAACTGGTTGAGACCTCCTATCATCACAACTGTATCATTTGGGCCTGGGGCCTATCAGTTCTCTACATCAAAGGAAGAAGATCTTTAATGCCCATTCCTGTCTGGGGCATTCCTTGTATATACTTTATGATCCTGAAAAAATTACAAAAAAAATCATATATGATGCTGAAAAAAACCTAAAAAGCATATAAAGTACTGAAAAAATGAGCATCCTAGTGAAAACCTAGCAATAGGCACTTTGATGTCTCACCAAAAAAAATTCAAAAATTTCAAAAAATTCAAAAAAAAAAAGAAAAAAGTGCCTTGGTGAAAACCTGGAAACAGGCGCCTTGGTAGCAAAAATACAAAAAAATTATAAAAAAGTCCTGAAAAAATCTATCAAGTGGTGAAAACCTGGAAACAGGCACTGCTTGAGACCCTTTGCACCTATGTCTATCAGTCTTGCGTGGTGCTCTTTCGCTCCACTTCTCGCTTTGCCTCTCCTAGCCTGGAATTGATTCTTGTCTTAGTCTAGGGGGCATATGTTGCTTTAAGCTTATCTTGGGTCTCTTTGTGCGTCTGGGTTTCTTGGGCAACTTGGTTCCAATGGTGTTTTTCAACACCACCCCAATGGTGTTTTTCAACACTACCCTTGCATCGAGTGTTTCTCAACACTTATCAGATGTCCTACTTGCAGTCTAGATGATGCAATATTTCTCACTGGCAGATGCGATACTCAAAGTTTGACTCTATGACCTACACACACGCACTTGACTCACTGAGACTTGCTTGGCTTTATTTTATTTGTGTGCTGTCTATGATGCTTTCTTTGCTGAGTGTTCTCCCCCTATGATCATTTTCGATGATGCATAGCTAGAAGACTGAGGGAATGAGAACATGTTTTATTGCTTTTTCTGCTTGTGGATATATTTTGTTGGTCCTCACTGTCATGAGCATTTATGCTGGTCTTACTTGACACTATGGACCTACAAGGTATTATCCTTGACTGTTTCGTGAGTGCATGCTTCTAGTCATCTTGACTTTCTTGTGTCTCGATGCGAGCATAATCTTGCTATATCAAACTTAGGTGATCTCACTGCACTAGTCATCTTGACCTGCATGTCTTTGATGCCTAGGTGGGATTTCTACATCTCTATCTGATATAGATCATATTCAGATTCACATAGTTATGCTAGTGTGTATTGTATGATCTTGTGATGCTACCAATAACGCTCAATGATGAATATTAGATGTCTATTGGCTTTGTGACCTTGCAAGTAAACCACTTTTCATGTAGCTTGCATTCTTAAGTTCATGTTAGTTTAGTTTTGCATCTTGCATATGGAGAGAGCTCTCCTTTCATCTTTCATGGACTTGTTAATCAATTGCGCTCACCTTTCGCTTCTTCCTGATCATGTCTTTCGCTTCTTGTCTTTCATATCACATCATTTTCCTTTCATTTCGGGATCAAAACCAAAATCCAAGATCACCTTGATCATCCAAATCACCTTTTCCCCCTCTTTCACGCAGTTGGCTAACCTTTTTGAGGCCTGATCCTTCGATCTTCGCTGGGGCATTCTTCACCTCTTCATCTCCATCTCTTTCAAACTTCTAGTCTTTCATTCACTTTCAATCTCAAGTTCAAATTCTTCCCCCTCCGTGGTGTTTTCGGGTTGAGGGACCACTTGGTTCGTGCCCCGGGTCCCATGTGTGGGGCATATCTTCACTGCTTGATGGTTATTCTATTCTTTCATCTTCAATTATGATTTCTAGTGATTTGATCATGTCTCTCTTGCTTCTGCATTCCCTCTACTTGATTTCGCTTTCGATCCCGAGGGGGCAGACACATCATATCTTATTGGTTATCTCTTTCCTAAGTGTTCAGTACTGTCGCTACCAGGCTGACCATGCAGGATTTGCTATCTCTCTGCACTTCATTCTTTGGAGTCAGATCGCTATTTGCTTGCCTTCTTTGCTATCTCTTGCTTTCTTGGCTGATCTGAGTTGCTTTGTGATCCCAAATCGATCTCACATTTCAACTTCATTCTTTGACTACATGTGTTCCCAGATCGATCACACATTAGTCAAAGAGGGGCAAAATGTATACACCTAAAAATGGTCACCTAGACTATTAGCCCCCTTTTGCTAAATCATAAATTGCTTATTCTTGATCAAATCCTAGTTCTATCATTTATTCGATTATTTTCTATGGGCTAACCATCTTATCCTAAGTCTTTATTTATTTAAAAGGAATATTTTCTCCCCTTTTAATAAATAAAAATCCCCCACTTTTCCTCTTATCCTAAGTTGCACAAATAAAGCATTATTCTTATTTTATAAAAAGAGAAAAGTACTTTTTGTCTCATATGGACACAAAAGTCAACTCCTATTTTCCTATTGGAGGATACTTGTGCACATGGATTGCTCCTCTTTCAAGCTCCACCGTTGATTAAATCTTTTGCCTCTTAATCTCCATGGTCCATTCCTTCTCATTTCCTTTAAAAGAAGAGCTCTCTTCTTCATTCTAGATCCTCAACTTTTTATGCTATTGTTATGCTACAGGTTTTCTAGGTCATCTTGGCACTTTTGGAGATATTCTTGCATCTAGGGTTTGAAGATTTGGAGCATTGTTGGCATTCATCTTGGATCTTCATCAACACTCTATCTTCTCGTCTTCATTCTTGCATCATCATGGCTTTCTTGCTTCATAATTAGATTTCATTTCTTGCATAGTAGTTTCATTTTCATGACATTCTTAGTTTAGATTTTCTTTATGCTTTAGATTAATTCATTGAATCTCTCATTGCATGGTTTACTAGCAAGGTTATTGGCTTAATAGCTCTAGCTGAGAGCATTCTCAAAAACCCTTGCACTCCATGCCTAGGGAGCTATGGATTGATTTGTGAGGGCTCATTCTTGAGTTTCCTTGCATGTAATGATTCATAGAAGTGTGACACATTTATAGCACACAACCCTAACCCTAGGAATCATGCAAGAAGAAATGAAAGTACAAGAAACAGTCAGAAAGGTTGTTGAGTAATGAAGATGAAGTAAAGTTTGTTAAAGGCATAGATCAAGGAGACATATTCAACATTGAAGGTAATCAGAAAGGTGAAGTATCAAGTGGTAAGAGTGAATCCTTACCCGACCTATCTTTAAGCACTTAAATTATGTAAATTGCAGTATTTTAGAAACTTATAATTAGTGTAGAAGTAGATTTATGATGAATTAAGTCTTGTGCAGTTAATGTAAGGTTGTTTATGATGTACTAATGCTATGGTTAAGAGCGCAAAAGAAAATACTATGTTATGCGAGATCGCAAGAAGTTTTAAGTCTTGCAGGTTAATAGAAACAACTATTTGGAAAGAAGTGGCAAAAGAATTGAATGCGATGTCAAACCTAAGTGAGATTCAAGTGATAAAAGGTTATGATCAAAGTTATTTGTTTATCAAAGTGAATTGAAGTGTTTGGAAGAGCAGAAAGCAGTGATTGGAAGCATTTTGTAGTGATTTGGTGAAAGATTGAAGCGCCGAATCTGTGAAAGCCCTAAAATTGTGAATTTGAGGTATTTATCTTGATAAATCTTTGAATTGGTATAAGAGATTAGAAGCAATCATGGATGTATCCTTAATTCACAATGTCAGAAATAAGAATAGACCTAGATTGAAGAAAGAACCAATAGAACCCTTGAAAGATGATCCTAAGTTAGCACTATCATCCGTACCAGACGGAGTTTTGCATTTGCAAAATGTAAGAAGTTATCTTGGATGTAAGATTGAAACCCTAAGTGACAGTGACTTTACTAGTGAGTATTAGAAAATTTACAATCATGATATGTCTTTGAAGCAAGGATATGAACATTAAAGATAATGAGATTGTTAGGTATTCATTGAAATATGAGTTTGACGATGAAGAATGCACTAAGATCATTTTGAGCAGAATTCATAATGGGAAATTTTGGCTAGAGGATAGAGTAGTAGACATTATTGGTGATTTGATTCATGATGTAACTGGATTATCTAAATCTAGTGCTATTCCCTTAAATGAGAAGAATATGAAGAAAAAAGTTATTGATAACATAGGTTCATCCTATAATGGTAGAGGAATTGTAATCAGTAAAATCAAGCAAGATGATGTGAGATATTTGTGCAAAATCCTAACCACTAAGTTTTGTGCAAATTCTAGAGAAGATGATATGGCAGCTAGTATGGTACATATAGCATATTTGATGTTTGTTGACAAGGTACCAGTAGATATGTGTGAAATCCTGAGAATCCAATTGTTTGAAAATTTAGAGAAGATTAAGAAGACCAAGTATGCACAATTTAGATTTTCTTCTTTGATCACTTATATGTTTTTCCACCTATTAAGAATATTTCCTTACTTAAACAGTTACAGATGATTGGAATAATGGACAAAACAATATGGAAAGAATCAATAAAGTATATTTGAAACATGTTATTGATAATGTGAATGAAAGTACTATGTTGGTATTGAAGACATTTCAGAGATTGGTATCTAGCAGATCAAGGATTCCATAGTTTGTTGTGGAGAAATACAAAAATGATATATGTTTCATAGTTGACATTGACTTTACCTATATTGAAGTAGTGGAACCTAGAATTGAGTTCATAGACCCTCTTAGCTATGAGATATCTGAGGAAGAGATAGAAGGATATGTTGGCAGGTTACTCAAGAGTAAGTTGGACACCCAGTGCAAGAGATTTGGAACATTTGAAGAAAACTTCAACCTTGCAAAAGCTATAATGGAAGAAAAGCAGTCTAAGAAGAGAGTGGACAACACTATAAAGAAAATATTAAAGAATTCTAGCATGACAGAGCATGAGTTTGATATTGCAAAGAAGTTAGCAGCAACAATTAGGGGTATTGAGCAGAAAGAAATCTTGTCTATACCTCCCTTGTCATCAAGTGCAGTTGAACATCAACCTACACAAGTAAAGGTGAAAGTTGAGGAACCTAAGGAAGAACAAGAAACAAGGAAATCCACTAGATCCTATTCTTCCACACCCAGCAAGAGAGTGAAGGAAAGTGCTACAGGACCTGGTAAGAGGTAGAAAGTTTTTGTGCCACCAGTCCCTAGGAAAATTGTAGTAATTGAAGATGATGACACTACTATGAAGAAGAAAGCATGGAAACCCAGAATTGAGAGAGTGAATGAAGAAATCATACAAAATGGAGACTTTACTAAGATGAATAAGTACTATGACCTTTATGACTATTCTAAGAGATTGAATCTTGAAAATTCTATTGTTAAGTACATGATTCTGGCTAACAAGAAGTTTGATACTATTCAGGGCAAGATTGCTGATGACCTATTCAAGAAGCTTGTTAACAGGAAAATGAGAGCACAAGAAGAAGATAAAACTATAAGAGAAAATATGGTGAAGAAACTGTGTTATGAAAGATGGTGAGCATCTTGAACAGATTTTGAAGCCCCTTGGCACTCTTTTGAGGACTAAGAGGAGAACTATTTAGATCATGGCAAGACAGTATGAGCAAGTGAGAATAGAAACAAAACAAGCAATAATTAAAGTTATGGTAGAAATTGTTGGAGAGACTTCAGTTGCAGCAGAGCAAGAGAAAGAAGCAGAATAGGAGGATATTCCTTCTCCACATGCTATAAATATTGAAGAAGAATCTATATGCAAATTAGATATCTAAAAACTAGAAATGATAAATTAACTATTAAAGACAAATGAATCTATCTAATGCAAACACAATGAAGAATGCAAAGTAACTATGAAATGATGAAACTAATTTAATTACCTTCACCTACCATGCAACTTGTCTCCATTGTCCTCCTAGCTTTGATTTCTTGAAGATGTTGAGCTCTCAGATTTCCAAAATGAAGCCTTCTCCCAAGATGCTACCAAAGTGTGGAGATTGAATGAAATTGTGTGCACAGTAGCTTATGCAAACTAATGGATGAAATGCAAATGAAATGGTGATTGCTATGGAATGCTTGATTGCTTGAATGCTTGGATGCTTGAATGCTTGTTATAAAAAATACCTATTAGCTATTAGCCCACAAAGGAGAAATGAGGCTCCTTTTATAGAGTTTTGGAGGATCTAGGCCTAGGTGGCATAATCCTATGGTTGAGAATGAAAGGTGGAAGATCCTAGGGCTAGGATTGACTTGGTTGAAGGAGTTGAGAGAAAGGGGGATGTAGTTGGAATGTGAGAGGAAGAATAGGGATGATGTTCCTCTCACATTGACATGGAGGAGAAGAAGGTGGAAGGGAAAGACACATGTCAAGTGTCTCACAAAGACCAAAGAGAGAAAGAGGGAGAGACCTTTTCCTCATGAGGACTCTTTGCACAAGTGTCCTATGAGTCACCTTTGACCCTTAGAGGTGGTTTGAGAAGCCCCTTAGGAATAGGGAATGTCTCTTGACTTGGTTGTTGCGAGGACATGTGGTCATGAGACCAAGTCCTATGAGGCCACATAGCCCTTAAGAATAGGACATGTGTGGGTGAGGATAAATATGAATAAATAATTAATAATAATTATTTATTTTAGCCAAGGTGATGTGTCAGGTGACTAGGTGGCTGAAGTGAATTAGAAGACTTAGTCATATTTAGGTGATTGTGTATTTAATTAAATCACTTTAATAGACTATTTAGAAGACTTAGGATATAGAATTAGACTATAGTGAATTTATTAAATAAATTGAATAATAATTTATTTAATAAATAGAGGAATAATTATTAAGGAAATAATAAATATTTAATTAACTTATCAAGTCAATAGTAATTACATAATAAATATTTAATTAATTAATGAAACCATTTTTAGGTGTATACATTTTGCCCCTCTTTGAAGTAATATGTGTATCACATTGTTTCAAAGAAAATTTCAAGCATTTTTGCCCCTGCCCCAGACAATGTCTTAGTCAACCTATGCGTGCCCCCTCGAGAGATTGATTGACAAAAAAGATTATTTGAATGTTTATTTGATTTGTTTTTTTGTTTTTGTTTTTTTTTTCATATTTTTTTGGTGCAATCAATATCATGAAAGAACGGTAGAAAAGATGGAGAAAAATAGGGTGGAATGGAAGAAAAACGACAGATAGGGTCCACACACCAAGCATATAGAGTCCACAGCCTATAAATAGGTCTTAGGGGTCCACAATAGGCTCATTGTGCACACTTGTCATTGGGAGATCAGAGCACGAGAAAGAGAAGAGCAGAGTTGCCACGATGTCATTTCCTTTGTCGGATCACTGCTTCGAGAGAGTCAGACGCTTCCAACGACCACCCGATTTGGGTGAACCAGTAGGTGACTCGAGCCTGGTTTGTGATTTTACGATTTGATGCATGTTAGATTAGATTTGTAGCATGTTCGCTAGTTAACCAGTCTTGAACGTAGATAATTGATAGAATTATCTGTTGAAACACGTGATAAGAAACATGTTTATATTTCATATGATAGGATAGATAGATTGATAGATCAGTTTACCGAAATCTGATAGGTTGATTGTTTGTTGACTTGAATAGGAGGATATCATAGATAGTCTAATGTCATGGGAGAGATACCCGGTGACTCAGAATTTGAGACCGGCGTTGTCGAAGACAGATAGACTGTTGATTGGAGCATCCAAATTATATTATGTGATTTACACACCTGAGATTCGGGTGAATCTAAGTATGATGATAGCATTAGTAGAGCGATGGCACTCGGAGATGAGTACCTTCCATCTTCCGACAAGGGAGATGACAGTTACATTAGAGGATCAACTTCTAAATCAGATGGGATCAAGATAGATATCAAAGAAAGAAGTATGGGAGAATATACTTTAGGTCAAGCTCTTTGTATCACTGAGTTACCTTTATCTCCCAAATCATATGGTAGATCTTTGATAACAATCAGAACCCCCTTCCACCCTTGTTTATAACACATTTATAAGTGGGGTCACAATATCCAAAGAGGCAGCTGAGCGTAATGCAAATTATTGGCTTAAGACACAGAAGATTGAAGAGGATACTAAACATGAATGTATATCACCTGATGTCTATGGAAAAGGGTATACTTTGCTACAAAAGATGGGATATCAAGGTGCTGGACCTCTAGGGTTACAAAGAGAAGGTGTTATAAAACCAATTTTGCAAAATCCCAATTATCAAAGAGACACTAAAGGATTAGGATATAAAGGAAAAGGACCACAAGAACCAAAAGGAAAAGTAAAAATACCACCTTTTCATGAGACATCTAAAGCTCCTGCCTTACAATTCAAAAATCATGGTATGTATGTAGATCCAAAGAAACAAAGGATTGCTCAAAGAATCATTGATAGACTTGAAGATAATGATGATTCTGATTCTAATGATTATGAATGGGATTCCTTATCTGATTCTATTGAAGAAATAGGAGTCGATGTTGTCCATCAATATAGTAACGATTACCATGAGGGCGAGAGTTCAATGAGTGACTCACTAGGATTAGTCCCACGTAATACTACTCATGTTGATCATGAGCGAAGTGAGTGTTATCTTGTGACAGATGATTCAGATGAGATTATGGAAATAGACCTCGCTGATACTATCATAAACCTTGACAACTTTTCCATCAATACCATCTCTACTTTTGAAACTGACCCAAATGATCCAATGCTCCTTGTCCGTCCTAACCTTATTGATTGGGATTCTCCCGATCACCCAGAACTTGATGTCTTCCATAATGATGATGTGATCATTGACTATCTTGGTATTAGGGATCATTTACCACCAGGGGATCACAAGTCAGGATTTCTGATAGAACTCAATGACATGGCCTATTTTGGAGAGAGTGCCAATCCTTTCAGTCATAAAAATATAAAAATAATCAACAGATCTAATGGTGAAAACCACTCAGTGGCAGTATTAGATCCAAAATTAGTAAAAAGAAAAGATGCATCTAATGGTGAAAACCTCTTTAAGGCACCTGATGATGGAAGGATTGACACTCTTCCCAACTATCTATATCGAGAACCATCTGCCATTCTTATAGAACCAACAATACCACTTAACATTGGAACAGAGGAGTCTCCACGCATCCTCAAAGTAGCAGCATCCTTGACAGAATCAGAGAAAGAAGCTTTTGCAAAATTTTTTAGAGAAAGACAAATCAATTTTGCTTGGTCCTATGCTGATATGCCTGGTTTGGACCCCAATCTCATTATGCATCATTTATCTATCAAACCAGGTGTAAAACCAGTTAAGCAGAAGCTCCGCAAAATGCATCCTCACATTGCTCTAATGGTGAAAGCAGAATTGAAGAAGCTCCTAGATGTTGGATTCATTCGGGCTATTGATTATGTTGAGTGGATTTCAAATATTATTCCAGTTTCAAAACTAGACAAGTCTATTAGGATTTGTATTGATTTTCGAGATCTTAACAAAGCTTGTCCGAAAGATAATTTCCCTTTGCCAAATATTGACATGATTGTTGACCTAACAGCTAGGCATGAGATGTTATCATTAATGGATGGATTTTCTAGCTATAACCAAATCAAGATTGCACCAAAAGACCAGGAAAAAATTGCTTTTACTTGTCCATGGGGTACATACTACTGGAATGTGATGCCATTTGGCCTCAAAAATGCTAGAGCAACTTATCAAAGAGCCATGACCATGATCTTTCATGACATGATGCATACCATCATGGAAGATTATGTTGACGACATTTTAGCAAAATCCAAAGATAGAGCTAGTCATTTGAGAGTGTTGGATAGAATATTCACCCGGATGGAAAAGTATCAGATTCGACTTAATCCAAAGAAATGTGCATTCGGGGTCACATCCGGCAAACTGTTAGGCTACATTGTCTCAGCTAAAGGCATTGAAGTAGATCCAAAAAAGGTTAAAGCAATATTGGAGATGGCTTCCCCCACTAACATTAGTCAGCTAAGATCTTTACAGGGGCATCTACAATCCATCCAAAGATTTGTTTCTCAACTAGCAGATCACAGTCATCCCTTTCAACATTTGCTGCATAAAAATATCTTATTCCAATGGGATGATAAGTGTGAGGAAGTTTTCAACAAAATCAAGCAGTATCTAGCGAATCCTCCAACTCTGATGTCACCAATTCTAGGCAAGCCACTCTTGCTCTACATTTCAACCACGAAAGCCTCACTAGGTGCTCTTCTCGCTCAGCAAGATCATGAAGGAAAAGAAAAAGCCATCTACTACATCAGTCGCACTTTAGTGGGATATGAGTTAAACTATTCCCCTATTGAAAGAGCATGTCTGGCTGTTGTCTTTGCTTCACAGAAGTGGCGACATTACATGTTGTCACATTCTACTCAGCTTATTGCAAAGATTGATCCTTTAAAGTATTTGTTAAGCAAGACTGCATTGATAGGCAGGTTGGGTAAGTGGGTCATGCTACTTAGTGAGTTTGATATTGAATATGTAGACAGGAAGGCTATCAAAGGTCAAGTGATCATAGATCAGCTAGCTAATGCTCCATTAATGGATGACCAACCTATACACACAGAGTTTCCTAATGCTCATATCTTAGCTTTATCTACACAAGCATGGAAATTATACTTTGATGGCTCATACACTCAATAGGGTTCAGGAGTTGGTATTCTTTTTATCACGCCACAAGGATACACTATTCTGAAATCTTTCAAGTTGTTATTTCCTTGCACCAATAATGTAGCAGAATATGAGGCTTTGCTGATTGGGCTAAAAATGGCTTTACAATGGAACGTATCTAAAATAAATGTCTATGGAGATTCTCAGCTGATTGTTAACCAGGTTAATGATGATTATCAGACCAAAGATGATAAGTTATTGCCATATAAACGTATGGTTGATGACTTTAAAATGTATTTCTCTATCATCACTTTGTAGCAAATTCCTCGGCATGAAAACAAGGCTCCCGATGCCATGGCAATGATTGCTTCTTTATTTGATATAGAAGATACCAAGGCCCGTTTTGAGTTCTTGGTGGAATTCCTGACTTGTCCTACATATGATGAGCCTGATATGAGTATTATATGTCATCTAATTGGACATGACTCCCCAACCTATGGAAAGATCTATTCTTACCTCAAAGATAACACTTTATCTCCTGACCTATCCCGCAATCAAAAATGAACTTTTCTTTGCCAAACCTCCCGCTATATCTTAATATTTGACACCCTTTATCAGCGAGGTTTTGATGGTACTCTCCTATGATGTCTCGAACATGATGAAGCTCAACTTTCCTTACGTGATGTACATGAGGGTATTTGTGGGACACATTTGAGTGGTCCTTCTTTGGCTAAGAAACTCATGTGTATGGGTTATTATTGGCCTACCATGGAAGTAGACTCCTTTCATTTTGCTAGGGCATGCAAGAAATGTCAGATACATGGAAACCTTATCCATGCTCCAGCACAAGAGTTACTTCCTTTTACAACTACTTTTCCATTCAGTCGGTGGGGACTCGACCTCGTGGGTGCTATCAATCCTCCATCTTCCAACGACCACAAATGGATTCTCACTGCCACAGAATACTTCACTAAATGGATTGAGGCCGTTCCATTAATTACCACCATAGGGAAACAAATATCCATGTTTATCTTAAACTATATTATTTGCAGATATGGTATACGTATGTATCTTATCACTGATCATGGGAAACAGTTTCAAAACCAAGACATGGATGACCTTTGCACCAAATTCCACATCACCCACAACTATTCCACCATCTACTATTCTCAAGGAAACAGCCAAGCTGAGGCGTCAAACAAAACAATTGTTAAAATCCTACAAAAGACTGTCAATGACGCTAGTTGTGACTGGCATCTCCAACTTAATCCTGCCTTATGGGCTTACCGCACCTCCATCCGTACTCCTACTGGAGCCACTCCATACTCCCTTGTCTATGGATCTGAAGCAGTCCTGCCCCTCGAGGTTGAGTTGCCTTCACTTCGTGTTACTCTTAAAGATTTAATTCTTGATGAAGAGTATAGAGTTGCACACTTGACTGAATTGGAAATCCTAGATGAACGCCGTCAGTGCGCCTATGATCATTTGAAAGTTTATCAGCAGTGTCTGTCTTGTCAGTACAACAGCAAGGTAAAGATTAGAGACTTTCAGTTGGGTGACTTAGTCCTTCGAGAAAATCCAAAGAATCAATAGCACCGTGAAAAGAAGGGCAAGTTTGAACCTAATTGGTTAGGACCTTTTGTGATTACAACAATCTATGGTTCTGGAGCCTATCAGTTATCTACACCTGAAGGGGATCCCTTGCATGAACCTCTTAACAACATCCATCTCAAGAAGTTTTATCCCTGAAATCTCAATGCAAGGGGCATGTATCTAGTCTATATATATATATTTTGTAAATAAAAAAAATACAAAAAAAAATTAAAAAAATCACAAAATCAAAAAATAAAACTGCAATAAAAGCATATGGTGAAAACCTGGAAACAGGCGCTATGTGTGACAAGTTAGCTCCTCTATCTATTAGGATTCTTCTGGTGTGTCCGTTCATTGTATATATCCACAATAAAATAGTTACTCAGTCCTTGTCCCCACCATGTATATATCATAATAAAATGGCCAGTTCATACACCATCCATTGTATCTATCTGTAATAAAATCCCATCATAGCTTGATCTTTTGTAATGGTCTTCATCCTAGTCTTGTTGCATCTTTCTTCATCCATAATAAGTCAGTCCATCACCTAACTGGGGGCATGTCCTCGACCTAGTCTAGGAAGTGGATCTATGATAGTCGTGACTCTTAGAGGACATAATGGAGTTATTTTCACCAGGCAAGGCAAATGCAATCAAATGTTCTTTCACAATGGTATCTTCATATTGAATCAGAATCTATGATCTATCCTTCGAATTGTGACTGTTTATCTATACATCTTGACTATACATCATCACTTGAATTGATTAACATATCCTAAATCAATCCTTTTGGCAAAATAAATGTATATTCATGGCAGGCATGTTAGAATGATTTGTTATAACTTAAGCATTCATATCTAGATTTCATTGTTATCATGCTTCCTATGCTATTCCGAGATATCTTTGACATGAGTTTGAAACTCTCATATGTCATTGATTAGAATAGCCGGGATGGGGCATGATATTTTCTTTGATTGCTGTTTGTGGGGTATTTTCTGATGAAATCGAAGGAACAAGTAATTGGGGTGTCTGTGTATAAGTGCCTTCATCCTTTTCATAGTATGGACAACATACAAATCATGTTGTTCTAACCAATGCTATTTATGGTGATACACCATTGCATACCTCGACTCCAAATATTTGTTCCCCGATGGAGGGGGGAAATATTCCTTGTCTGTTATGCAAACGAAACTCAGGTCATCTCGGTTCAATTATACCTAGATGCTTGTCAAGTTTGCAATATTAAACTCCATGCAAAAAGTGCTCAGGTCATCCTAGTTTAATTATACCATGATGCTTGCATTTTCTTGCAACATAACAAGCTCAATGATGAAACTCAAGTTCTAGTTATTATGAAGCTCTAAGATGCTATATTACTAGGGTTACTGGGTGTAGTTGCAGAAGATCCAGTATGATTATAGGGAACCAAAGAATCAGAAATCTTCACATTGCTACAATATTGAAAAGGATTAGAATCTCCTTTGATAGTGATCTCCTGACCATTGTGAGGGAATTTTATACATTGGTGATAAGTTGATGGCATAGCTTGCATGGAATGAATCCATGGTCTTCCCAAAAGAATATTATAAGCAAGATCCATGTCTAGAATTTGACAAGATACATCTTTGACAATAGGACCAATTCAAATTGGAAGAACAACGGACCCCTTGGATGATCTCTCTTCCTCATCATAGGCTTTTATTGTGATTTTCTTTTTTGGATCAATGGCGTTCTCAGAAAATCCCAATGTAAGGACTAACTTTAATGTGCAGATATTCATGCCAGCTCCCCCATCTATTAATACTCTTTTAATCTTGTGATTCTAGACAAGGACTTCGATATGTAAAGGAGCATTATGAGGTTGGGTAATGGCTAAATCATCATTTTCAGTAAAGGAAAAATAGTGTGGGGTTGTTAAACGGCCCACCATAGCTTGAAATTGATCAGGATCTAGAGTTGTTGGAACCTGGGTCTCTAAGAGAGTTTTTTCAAGGATATCTTTGTGAGATGGAGAAAGACGCAAAAGCTCTAAGATGGATATCTGGGCAGGTGTTTTGTTAAGTTGTTCCAAAAGATTGTACTAGTTGGAAGTATTTGGGAGAGAGTTTGGGACATAAACAGACTTAGTTTGTGTAGTGCTTGGTTTAGACTAAACTCCTTGAAGAGTAACTCTGGCTTGAGCACGAGTAGTTGTGTGGACTGGTTGACTCTCTGATTTTTCTTTGATGGTAATAACATTGGCATAATACATAGAAGGATGACATTCAGAAATGTTACCAACATATCGATAGGGAGTGGAATTATAATTAGCTTGATTATCACCCTTATTGTTGGGAGAACCCCCTTTTTCATGCTCAGGAAGTGGATCTTTGAAAGCTATATGTGATTCATTCGAGACATGTCCATCAACACCAATTTCACTGCTTTCGATTAAATTTTGGATTACATTTTTGAGTCTTTTGCAACCAGTTGTTTTATGTCCTCTTCCTCTATGAAATTCACAATAATCATTCTCATTCCACCAAGAAGGCTTTACTCTAGGTTCAAAATCTTTCGTTTCAGGAAGTGTAATGAGTTTCTTTGTGATTAAATTTTGTAATGCTGATTCGAGAGATTCCCCCAAAGGAGTAAAGTTTCTTCGAGGTGACATAAAAGGCAATCTTGGTTTAGAAGAATCCTTGTTGGTATTTTGATTTGATGATTGATTGTTGTAGGTTCCTTGAGTAGCATTGGCCTAACTGGTGAGATTAAGAAGGGGTTGTGTTGGTTTGACATTACGATTATCAACAATCCCATCATTGACAATGTTTTTGTTTTTATTCCAAAACTTTGATTTGTCATTGTTGTAGTTGTTGGAATTGGAATTTGAGGATCCAACATTATCTTTAGAATAAAGTTTGATCTCACCTTTTCAGACCATGGCTTCCTCAATCTTGATACCATTTTCTATGAGCTTATTGAAATTTGGTGGACATTGTAATTGTTACCTATAACTCATTTCTAGTGTAAGGTTATGCACAAAAATATCCATCTTTTCTTTTTCAGGAATCGTTCATGGATATTTAGAAAACAATTGATGCCATCTTTGCAAAAACTTACGGAAAGGTTCTCCATTCTTTTGATGTGCATTGGAAAGATCAAGCATAGTGACCTCATGTTTGATGTTATATGAATAATGAGTCACAAATTTATCAAAAAGCTCATTAAAAGATTTGATGCGGGGGGATAGTTTAGAGAACCATTCCATGGCTTGTCCTCCTAAAATTCATGGAAATAGTCACATAAGATAAGTGTCATTGTGAGCGACTTCAATACAAGCAGCACAAAACTCACGGATATGGTCTTGTGGATCCAAATTCCCTTTGTATTTGTCAAACTTTGGTACCTCAAAATGAGGAGGGAATGGAATCATTGCTAAATTCTTATCAAAAGGATAAGGACATATATCATCCAAGGAATACTTCTTTGTTGATGATCTAGTTTGGATGTCACAAATTTTTTGTTGAAGCATTTGGATTTGTTGGACAGGATCCAAAGACGGTGTGTTTCCTTGAGTGTTTTGGGAAACATTGTTGTGAGAAGCATTGTTTGGTGAAGCATGATTTGGCTGATCATTTTGAGAAATAGTGTGTTGTTCATGACTATGAGAAGCATTGGATTGCTGATTGATTTCCTTTGCTACATGAGTATCTGGAGAACCTTTAGGAATTTGTTGATTATTTGTGTGAGCTGGTTCTCTAAGATAAGAAACATCAAAATCACTTGGTAACTTAGCTCCTTGTTGAGAAAGCATGAGAAAATACATCTCTTTATCCAAGCCTAATAGTCTTTCCATGACATGATAAAATTGAGGATCTTGTGAAGCTTCCCTAAGTTCTTCATCGGTAGGTTCATCAGTGGATGTAAAAAGTGAAGTTTTCTTAGGAGCTTCGGGCCAAGGATATTTTTCGTTGCTAGTATTTCCTTCCATCTTGCCTAGGGATTCTAGATTGACAGCTTGTTTAAGTTTCTGAGATCAAGTTTGAACCATAAAATTGAAAGAATTGATTGTGGGATGAAAGATTTTTGATGAGAAGATATGGAAAGTGATTGATAGGAAAGATATTGAAATGTGTTGAAAAGTGATAAGACAACTTGATAAACTCTAAGTCAATAGGAGGTATAGATGTCACTATGATATGACAAAGAGAAATCAAGAGATAATAACCTAAGCAAGTTTGATGATTAAGGATGATATATCCTAATATGGTAAACTCACAAAGATCAAAATCTAAGGGATAAGATAATGTTTCAACACAAAAATCAAGAATTTCAAAGATTTTGAAGAAAAATGATTTGATGAATCTTGATGAAGGGATGATGAAAAGTGATGAATGGTCAAACTAAAGATCAAAGGTCTGTGTAACTTGACTATTTCACCATAATCTTACTAAGGATGAAAATGGGTGTCTGAAAAAGTGATTTTGAAAATTGCAAAGTTTGTGGAAATGCTCACTGTTGTAAATGCACAACAACAAATGCGCAGGACAGATTGATCAATGCGCAACAAAATGAAATAGATGCGCAACAATATGTAACAAATGTGACTGGTATAACTCAAAAGCGTAGACAGTCTGAACAGATGCGCAACAAATTGTGACAAATGTGCAACAAGTTTGATCAAATGCGCAGAAAGATGTGATATATGCGTAGATGTTTTGGATTTTCCTGTTGTTGGCTATTTTTTTTCTTTTTGTTTGTTTTTGGCAAAGTGAAAAAATGCATAAACACATGCACACAAGATAGAAATGATGTTAATCTGACTATGCTAATATGAATGCACAAACACGCTTACAATCCTATGGTTGGCAAGGATGATATCTGCTGAATCCCCACTAGGATAATAAAATCCAGCCACACAAATTCATAGTGGATAGCCTAGGAACTTGGAGGCACGGGCTCCTCCTTACAGTGCACTCACTTCTCAGGCACACCAAGTTCTGAATTCAATGGGTCATTACTTCCCAAAGAACTGCTATCTCTACTATCAACCGTGAGTAATGTGGGGTGTCTTCACGAGCTTGGGTGACTCCTTGAGCTAGCAGATAGAAGGTTTTTGGCCACTAAACAAAAGTTTGTAGTAAGGAAATCTATTCAGGTGGTTGTGATCAAGCCATTTTACCAATTAAGGGGTCTCTCCCAATCCTTTCAAATCAAGGTTTTCACCTCTACTAAGTAGGACTTTAACGCACCACTAGGGTACTAGAGGAGATTTTGGTTGCCACAATGAATTCACACCTATCTAATGTGAGACTAATCACATTAGCATTTTTTATATACTAGTTTGGAAGGGCTTGGCTTGAGCCTATTACCAGTTGGGTCATTCCTTGGGGTGAGTACCTCTTTTCCCACCAAAGACTGCCCTCTAAAAATTATAACAATTTCTCTTACACCCAAGGTCCACAAATGGCAAGGGGAGAGGATAAGTTGTTATAATTTTGGGATTACAGATATGCTGTTAAGAAAAACACAACAGACACTTGAATCTATGCTAAGGAAGACACACAAAGCAAGAACATGTTGTATTTTAAGCCCAAACGAGATTATAGTCTATTTTGCAAACCCCTTGGCAATCTGCAATCAAATTGTTAGAAAAATGTTTTTAGCAATGGGGTCTTCAAAATTACGTCCTGCAAAATAGCCTAAAATACTACCAGAATGAACAGACACTTGTCAAAATGTTAGCTAAAAAAAAATCTAACAAAAAATTGAATTTTTCTACAGAAACTGATAAATGTGCAGAATAGTGATATCAATGCGCAGTAAGTTTGAATATATGCACAATAATTATATATGCATGAAACAATTGAATTAATGCATAGCCTGATGATATGTATGCACAGCTAGTATGGATGCGTAGCGAAAAATGATGTATGCGCAAGACAGTTTAACGAATGCATAGAAAATATCACATAAAGTGAAGATTAGATGAAAATTTTGTCTATGGTTGCAGAAAATGGATGTATAGTAGAAATGAACAAATGTGCAAAAATCATGGACAAATGCGCAGAAATAACTTGTAGAAAAACCTGCACATGGAAAACTAAAAACTGGAAGTGAAAACCCGGCTGGGCCCTCCTTCTAGCACCAAAAAATGTATGCAAATTAGATATCTAACAACTAGAAATGATAAATTAACTATTAAAGACAAATGAATCTATCTAATGCAAACACAATGAAGAATGCAAAGTAACTATGAAATGATGAAACTAATTTAATTACCTTCACCTACCATGCAGCTTGTCTCCATTGTCCTCCTAGCTTTGATTTCTTGAAGATGTTGAGCTCTCAGATTTCCAAAATGAAGCCTTCTCCCAAGATGCTACCAAAGTGTGGAGATTGAATGAAATTGTGTGCACAATAGCTTATGCAAACTAATGGATGAAATGCAAATGAAATGGTGATTGCTATGGAATGGTTGATTGCTTGAATGCTTGAATGCTTGAATGCTTGTTATAAAAAATACCTATTAGCTATTAGCCCACAAAGGAGAAATGAGGCTCCTTTTATAGAGTTTTGGAGGATCTAGGCCTAGGTGGCATAATCCTATGGTTGAGAATGAAAGGTGGAAGATCCTAGGGCTAGGATTGACTTGGTTGAAGGAGTTGAGAGAAAGGGGGATGTAGTTGGAATGTGAGAGGAAGAATAGGGATGATGTTCCTCTCACATTGACATGGAGGAGAAGAAGGTGGAAGGGAAAGAAACATGTCAAGTGTCTCACAAAGACCAAAGAGAGAAAGAGGGAGAGACCTTTTCCTCATGAGGACTCTTTGCACAAGTGTCCTATGAGTCACCTTTGACCCTTAGAGGTGGTTTGAGAAGCCCCTTAGGAATAGGGAATGTCTCTTGACTTGGTTGTTGCGAGGACATGTGGTCATGAGACCAAGTCCTATGAGGCCACATAGCCCTTAAGAATAGGACATGTGTGGGTGAGGATAAATATGAATAAATAATTAATAATAATTATTTATTTTAGCCAAGGTGATGTGTCAGGTGACTAGGTGGCTGAAGTGAATTAGAAGACTTAGTCATATTTAGGTGATTGTGTATTTAATTAAATCACTTTAATAGACTATTTAGAAGACTTAGGATATAGAATTAGACTATAGTGAATTTATTAAATAAATTGAATAATAATTTATTTAATAAATAGAGGAATAATTATTAATTAAATAATAAATATTTAATTAATTTATCAAGTCAATAGTAATTAAATAATAAATATTTAATTAATTAATGAAACCATTTTTAGGTGTATACAAAATCTATGAATGTTGAAGGTACAAAGATTACTTTAGACACTGAAGAAAATGTATTTCAGAACTTAGAGAACATTGTTGACAATTCGGCTCTTGATGAACTGGATAGAACTAAACAAGCAAAACAAACCCAATCTATGACTGAAGAACCTAGAGAAATTGAGGTTGTAGTACCCCTTCCTACAAAAGAAGACATCAATCTTACTCCGAAGACTGAAAAGAATAAAGAAGTTGGATCTTTATTTGAAGATTTAGGCAAGGAAGTTGATGATGATGATCAATTAGAATTGATCACTTCCCTGAATAAAATTATTGGTAAAAACAAGAAGGTAAAAAATCTTGAAGGTTGTCTGAAGGACTTAACTAATAAGTTACAAGGAGTTGTAACCACACAGATTTTAGATGTAGACCCTCTGGAGAAAGCAAAGAAACTGATGAGAACCTTTGATAATGAGTTTAAAAATCTATCTGAGATTGCAAAGGTAAAGGCACAAGAAGACTATGAGGCTAAAATGATTTTGAAAATTAGTCAAAATATCAGAGATGATGTCAATAGTCTTGATATTTGTATCAAGGATTTGTAGAGACATTTGGGAACAGGAAAGTCTTTGTACATGTAGTGTACAACACTGGAGATTTTGCTAGCAAAAGAAGATAAGAAGATCAAGCTAAAGGAAGCAGAGATTCAGAATGAATCAAACCTTCTTTCTAATCCTAATATGAAGATTAGTCATATTGAGAAGAAAGTTTGGAAGCTGTATGATGAAATAAGAATTTTGCAAGATGAGAGGAACAGAAAAATGAGGAGACTCACTCTTCTAAGAGAGCATACTTCCATGAAGATAAGTGTTATTGAAGAGTAGATGGAAGAATGTCTTACAACTAGGATATCATTTCATAAATTTAACTTTGAGACCCTCCAAGCATGTCAAATTGCAGCTTATGGACTAAGCACACTACTAAATGTGGCAGATTCCATCAAGAAGTCATGGGAAAAGGAGTTAGAAGATATAAAAGTTGATTTTGCAGATTGTATTGCAAGCGTACCAGCTTTGTAATAAGAAATTTAAGGTATAATCTTTTATGTTACAATTTGTTTGGCCTCCCTACTTTATTTTGTCATTGTTGTCAAAGGGGGAGAGATATATAGAAAATTGAGAGTTATACAGAGCAGAAGATTGATAGTATTATGTATACTCTTAGGGGGAGTATTGTAGTATATAAGAACTATTTCTGAGGAGATATAAGGATAGTATATATCTTATACTATGGCCAATTTTGAAATTTTGTTATTGTACACTTAGCCAATTTTCTCATATTTTGCCACCAATGACAAAGGGGGAGATTTTTGGCAATTTGGTTGAAGTGAGTACATAGATTTTTTCATTATGGAAACATATGATCCTCATGAAGATTGCACAAGTCAGAGAGAAAGTATAGCATAGTGCATCACAAATTTGTTTAAGTGTGAGACAGTGTTTTTACAGTGTACCAGGACATAGTTTTTGTTTGCGACATTGACTGGAGTGAGTTCAGTGCTTGTGCACTTGAACATAGACTCTATGATGGCTAATGATGACCCATCTCAGAGTGCAAGTCAATACAGATTGCATGGAATTAGTTATGACAGTTTTACCGAAGACAGTGTGAAGCCAACAAGACAGAATATGAAGGTAGAATTGGTAAAGAGTTAAGGGATTATTTTGTTTATCAAAATAATGACTTAACAATATAAAGGGATGACATCCTAGATGTTAACTCTTAGATAATGATATATGGAAGCCGACCATGTAAATTTATTAGCCTTAATGACTTGTATATATATGCAATTGTAATTGAAAAGTAGAGAGAAGCGAGAAAAAGACAATGTAATTGTGAAGTGAATGTAATAGTGATGATACAAAGATAAGAGCAGAAAAGGAATATTGAGACAAGTAGAATAAGGTTATGTACCTTGACCTATTTTGTATATATTGTATATTACTTGTTTGGGCAGTGGGCTCATCTAGTAATCAAATTTTGTATTGACAACTCCTAACATGGTTGAGGCTTCTAACAAGGCATATAGTCCCTTAATCAGGACTGATACACTATATGCTTGTAATAGACTCCTAATAGGGTCAATATCCTTAACATGATACTTTTGATTAGTGAATCTTTGTGGGTACCATCCCCACTAGGGTTTTCCATTGGCCAGGGTTTCCTCAAGAACAAATAATGTGTTATGAGTTCTTTGATGTTATTGCTATGCATGTTATTTAGTTTCTTATGTTATGCATATGTGAAGAAAATCTGTTATATCCATATTTGGGAAAAAATAAAGTTTGTAGAATACTGATTCACCCCCCCTCTTAGTATTCCCTATTTCTAACATATTATTAGACATAAGACAGAGTTCATGATCAGAATATGGGGGGGAAGTAATACAAGGTACGTGAATAAATGGTTGACTATTAAATACTAAATTCTGCACAACATTATAATCATAATCCTCTATAATAAAGAAATCATGAGAAGTCAAAGGTTGATCAACCCATATAGAGAAATCACTTGGAAGAGGTATCTTTAAAATGGCAGGGGTTGAGGATTTAAAATTATCCACACAAGAAGATTTAGAAAAGATCATCTTAGCTAAATAGGAGGTTGTTTTAGCTGAAAAACTAGATAAAGAAAATGACAGTTCTTAAACACTGAAGCTAATTTAAAACCAAAATATAGCTCAAAACTGAAAGGAGGTTTAGATACAACTAAAACTCCCCTATTCTCATTGCTAACAATAGATTTGAGGACAGAAAGGTTAAAAGGAACCACTTGTAAAGGAGAAGATGAGGGAGGATGGGAGAAAACAAAAGAATATTTCTTAGGGTCAGTGATTATATTTTGACAAATATCAAGTGAAACCTTAGGAGAATCTTGACACATATAATAAAAATGGCCCAAAGAATTGGCATGCATATCTATGGTAAGTGGATCCTGGTAATCAATGTGTTGAACCCAAATTCCAAACTTAAAACATATTGAAATTTATGCGGACAAAGGTTTTGATTGTTTCATAAGTAGGAAAACTCTAACATCAAGATGAGGCTAAAGGAATGAAGTAAGATCATGTTTAATAAAAATCCTCAATTTATTTGCCAAAATTTCCACCTTAGAAGGGTCTATGTATTCAAGTGGGAGCTTAGGAAAAGAAATACAATGATGCATGAATAGAGGAAGAGCTGAACTGACATCAAAGTGAGGAACCCATGCTATAGTGAAGATACTAATACCTTTACAGAACCAACCCTTAAATTTATGCACATCCGATTTATATTTATGAGGATAAAAAATTGCCACAAAAAATAGGGATCCTTTCTCATAAAGAAATAACTCCTTAAGGCCCACCCAAAAGTATTTTGCCCAATATCCTAGAATTTCAAAATCAACAAAAGACTGCAACTTACCAATAAGTGTCGATGATCTCAAATAATCCATAGTAGATTAGATCATATGGAAAGGAAAAATTACCCTAGGTTCTATTAGTGGACAGGAATGATCTTCCTTTTGCGATTAAAACTGCTCTTGCTTATGATGAGATGGAGAAGAGAGGACAAGATTTGGAAAATGTGCATTTGAGATTTCTTGTACTAATTTGAGTCATCCATCATGATATGTTCTGACATCTAGTTTATGGGTTATGGCTTGCAAGAGGTTTTTTCAGTGCTGATCATTAGAGCACCGAGAGTGGTTGGGCTACGTTGCATCAGGCATCTAGATGATCCAGGTAGAGATGGCCTGATTAGTATTGGGTTTAGGTTCTTGTTGGATATGCCCCATATATGGGCAGACCACAGTTTGCTGACTACATTGGCAGAGCAGTGGCACAGTGAGAATCCATGAATTGGAAGCCTTGAAAAGTGCACATTTTGAGTGTACATTTTTGGTACCCCACAGTGGGTGCCAAAAATGTACACTCAAAATGTGCACTTCTCTAAGTCTTTAGTTCCAAGAGAATCCATGAATTGGAAGCCTTGAGAAAGTGACCTAGAGCTCCCTAGGCATGGAGTACAAGGGTGTTTATAGGGCTCTCAGCTAGAGCTATTAAGCATATGACCTTGCTTGTAAACCATGCAATGGGAGATTCAAAGAGACAAGGGCAAGAATGCCAATATCTTCAAGAATCTTTATGAAAATGCAATGCAGCTATGCTAAAATGAAGATGCAAGAATGAAACTAAGCTATAGAAATGAGAATGTTACAAGCTTTTGATAATTAAGCTATGTGAACTAAGCTAGAACTTGAAAGGAAACTAGTTAAGAATGCTATGAAAATGACTAAGCTACAATGCAAGAATGAAAACTAGAATGCAACAAGATCTCCAAAGCTCCAATGTCACCAAGAAAACCTACAGCATAAGATTAGTATCAAGAGTGGGATCCTATGAATAAGAAAAGAGCTCTCCCTTTTAAAGATAAATGGACCATGGAGATTAAGAGGCAAAAGATTTGATCAAGGGTGGAGTTTGAAAGTGGGATCAATCCTTGTGCACAAATCTCCTCCAATGAGAAATAAGTGTTGACTTTTGTGCCCCATATGAGACAAAAAGACTTTTTCTTCATTTTATTCAATAGGAATAATGCTTTATTTGTGCAACTTAGGATAAGAGGTAAGTGGGGGATTTTTATTTAATAAAAGGGGAGGGAATTCCTTTTAATTAAATAAAGACTTAGGATAAAATGGTTAGTCCATAGAATACAATCGAATAAATGATAGAATTAGGATTTGATCAAGGAAATTGAATTAATTTGAAAATATTGCGCATTTTAGTGGAAGTAGTATTCAGGTAGTGTTCCTAAGTAGAGGTTTGTGGAAATTGGATGATATCTCCTAATCGGGATGGAATATGGTTATGCATAGTTAGAGAGAAGTTGAATACATGTTGATAGTGACATGGATGACAACACAAGATCTTAGGTCGCATGAGTGAAGAATTATAGTTATCGGAAGCTGACAGTTTTGTGTAATTTTGATGTAACATGTGGAAACTTTTATTTTGTAATTTGTATGCCGAATCATTTGTAATTACTTGAGTGTGGTATAAAGGAAGGAATGTTTTCCTTGCTGTAATATGAAATTTGTAATGAAAAATTATATAAAGATATTGTGAATGTAAAATTGTGAAAGAGGATATGTGAAGTATTGAGATTTGGTATTGAGATCTGAAGAAGCAGTTGATGCGGTTTGGCATAGCTAGAGGAGTATTGGATTGTTGAGCTCAGTAATCTTTTGGTATTATTATGTTAAGTAATACAAAGATCAGTTGGATAGTAAGTTCAGTGATCTTATCCTGAAGCTTTTTGGGTAGTGGGTCCTTTTGTCTTCCATAACTCCTAATAGAGTTAGAATCTTTTAAGAGAGATTCAAAATCTCCTAATAGGGATTCAATGTACTGAATGTATTTCATAAGACTCCTAACATAGTCCATCCTTTCACAAGGAATATTCATATTAGTGCATCTTTTGTGGGCATTCCCACCGGGGTTTACTCTTTGATCAAGAGGTTCCCTAGTCAACATATCTTGTGTTATTGTGTATGAATATCTTTCTATGGATGGTGGTTACATTGCTTACATGGTTAAAATATATTGAAGTTGGTAAAAGTTATATTTATCAGATAAATGATTCACCCCCCCCTCTTAGTTATCTTGGTGGACTTTACTTTCTAACATTTAATTTTTTCAAAAAGATTTTGGGAGTGAATGGGTTTTTAATGGATGGAACACAACTCTTCTCTCAAGACTAGCAGTTGCTAATTGTATATCCTCAATAATTTTCTTCATTAATAAGCAATTGCATCGATCTATCTAACTTGTGGGTGAAGTGACTATAATTTGCAGACTTCCATTCTTTGTTGAACAAATCTGTTAACACTATTATATTTAAGTATGGGTTTTAAAATTCTTTCAATTATTAAAACTAGCACTTGCACCAATAAGGTGCAATGGCTAAGTTGATAATAAAATATTTTATTTAATTTTAGATGATTTTTTCAATCATTCTTACTTTATGTTAATAATATTTGAATTCAATCCACTTAAAAAATAAACAACATTAACTTAGCAAGATAAAAGAAAAGGGAAAAACAACATAAAAAAACATCCTTCAAACTTTTTTCTATTATTGATGATAGTTATAGCAATTATATAGCTATATTGTTAAGCTAAATACTTCTGAACCATGAATCTATAACAAAATTGCTAAAAATATTGTATTAGATCATGGCTCTAAACTTAGATTTGATTTTGAAGCTCAGGGTTCAAGCACAAACTCATAACGTATATCTTCAATAGAGAAAAATCTAAACCAATCCTCCATAAAGAAGTTGTTGGAATGTGTCATATTTTCTCCTCTTGTTGTTTGTCTATCCACCTATTTTCATAGTAGATGTACCACTTTTCTTCTTTCCATCCCCAACTTTTTTTTAAATTGCATTGAGATACTTGCTCTTCCAATTGGTACCTCATTGCACTAAGAGTCTTTTTCTACTTTATATCCCCAACTTTTTTCCTTTTTTAATTTCTCATTCCCTTCTCTTACCATGCCAATATTTTCAATGGACTTCACATTCAGTGGAAAATTATCCCCTACTTCTTCACAGCCCCTGAGGTCTACATTTTTTGGCTTCCCATTTGGTTGTATTGTTTGCACCTTCAAAAAGTCTAGACATTTAGAAATAATGTCATTCACCATTGAATTTTCTAGACCACCTTCCTCCATGCAAGGAATTGCAAGTGATGAATCAACCAACAAAAAGTCTATAGACTTAGAAGAATTTCATCATCCCTTGATTTTCCTATAACACCTTCTATGGGAGGGATTCTAGGTGATGAATTTTCCTCACACAATAGGCTTTTATCTGCATCTTTATTCACATCATCAACCATGGTATATTCCTCATTTCTAGACATAATTTGTTCAGCTTTAGAAGATCCTTGTTCAAAATCTTCTACTCCAACATTGTTATTATTTTCTTCTTTAGGGGAACCCTCAATTTGTCAAACTTGTATTTGAGAAGGCAAAGACTCATTAGCTTTATCATAAGTTGTATCATAAGTTGTAGAGACCTCAATTTCTCCAACCGACTCATCCATTCTCTTGAATTCATCATTTGGATTCGCTTGCAAATATTCTATAGTGCCATTTCCCTAAATAGTAGGAATCTCCTCCACTACCACTTCAAAAGGTATTAAAGCTTATGTATCAGCATCTTGCCAACATTTGGCAAAAATTATGTCATCCACAAGTGAAAACTATGTGAAAGGTATTTGTGAAACCTCACAAGAAAAAATTGAAATGCTAGTCATGACTTGTGAACTTGCACCAAACATTTTCTATGACTACATGAATGAAAAAGGGGAAAACTAGATGTTAGGAAAAATGGCTCATGCTCGCTCTATGCTCTACTAGGGTTTTTTGCCTTGCATCCATTTTTTGCAGTCTTGTCCTTCACACATACCACAGTTATTGTAGGAAATAGTTTAGTATATATGACTCCAGCCACTTCCCACCAAGCAGTTGATGCTGGTGCTAGTGTGGTTTCAGATAGCAATGGAGCCACCAAGAAAACATCCCCACAAATTTGTGCCCAAAGTGTTTCATGAGGTATGGCTCAATCTGATATTGTTTTACCCATTAATGAGTTCAATGATGCTTGCACTTGGCTTGAAACACATACCTTGATTGGCTATTTTTTGGGTGGCAACCCTCCTGAACATGTTCTCAAGGATTGGGTTGTGAAATCATGGACTCACGAAATCCACCTAGATGGCATCCAGAGCCTCACCAAAGGCTTTATTTTGTTTCTCTTTTATAACCCCTCCTATGTGGATGTTATTTTTGCCAAAGGTCCCTGGAACCTTAGGGCCTCACTGTTAATCTTCTAACGCTGGTCTCGTGACTTCTTTGTCTTTGATGACAAGAAGCTAAAAGTCCCAGTGTGGGTAGAGTTCCTTGGTCTTCCCTTACCTTGTTGGCATTTCATGCATGCCATAGCGCAAAATCTTGATAGGGTTATATGTGTCAAGCATGACCATTTTCTTAATCCATGGCCTCAAAAGAGGCTCTATGTTGAGGTCGACCTTACTAGGGATCTCAAAGAATCCATCAAGATTCAAGTTGGTGATACCACCTTCACCTAGAAGGTTCTTTATATCAACCTCCCCAACACTTTTTATCATTGTCAATCTACAGAGCATAAGATTAAGGACTGCCCTTTGGCAGTGCCTCGTACCAAGACTTCTCCCAAGGATTCTAGTTCTCATCTGGCTGAGGCTAGAAAAAAAGATGAGGGAAAAAAAGATGAATGGGTTACAGTTGGTCACCATAACAAGCCCCATAAGAAGCCTGCTTCAGCTTCCACTTCCCATCCACCACCTTTGGATAACAGGGTTTCTTTGGAAACCCCTATCATCAAGGTTTCAAACCCTGCTTCTTAGGGGAAAGAAGTTTCCAACTCCTAGGTTCCTGTTCCTCTAGCCCACATGCCTTCGTCGGCTGCCAAGATTGTTTCTTCCACTTCTTTCTCCCACTCTCATAGCCCCTCTGAGCATGGTGAGACTAAGTTTGATGGCATGCAGGAAAAATGGCATAATATTTCTTTGGATTTTTCTAGGCTTGTTTTTCCCCTAGGTTATTTATCTAATAGTTTTGACTCCCTTGGGGACAAGGACAGAATGGATGACACTGTTATTCCATGAAATACATCTCATGGAATGTTCGTGGGTTGACAGACCTACACAAAAAAATTTATGTCAGGGATTTTCTTTGGCGTTTTTGTCCTCTGGATGTTTTATGCCTCCAAGAAGTTAAGATTTTAGGTTTCATGCTTGATGTTGCTTGTAAAGTTATTTGGCCTAAAAGCCTTGCTCTCTGCTCTCATCATGAGGCTAGTTAAGGAAGATTTGTTACTCTCCTTTCTCCTCATTGGCATTCCTTTCTAGTTAGCCATGGTTCTGACCCCATGTAGGGAGTTGTTTGGGCCACTTTCATTATTGAAAACCATTCTTTTGGCATAATTAATGTTTATGCTCCTAATGATGCTGTTGAGAGATCTCATTTCTGGCATTGGCTTGCAGATTCTTTGCCACCTACTACCTTGATTGTTTGTGGGGAATTTAATATGGTGGAGATGGCATCTGACAAGGATGGCTTCTTTTCTTTTCAATGGACAGCTGGAGAAAGGGAAGCCTAGTATTATATGAGTAATAAATTAGGGCTTTTTGATCCCAATTTGGGCCATCACCGTTCTGATGGGGTCTGGCACACTTGGTCTAATTATAGGGTCTCCTCTAATAGAATTCATAAATGGCTTGATCATGCTATGATCTCGGCTCAATCTTTTTTCTCTTTTTCCAAAAAGCAAGCTTTACTGGTCACCCCACTTGTTGATGTGACCTTGTCAGATCACTTTTCCATGCAATTTAATATTGTTTGGAAGACAGCTAAGGCTAGGCCTCCCACCACACAATTTTAATTTAATAATTCTATCCTTCATCATCCTTCCATAGTGGCCCACATTCATCGGGTTTGGAACCTTGAGCCTAGACCTACTCACTTGACAGGATGGATTCAATGGTGGAATGATGCCATCAGGCATACAACTCATTTTTTGTGCATATATGGAAAATAGTTGGCCAAGTGTCATTGGAGAGCCTACGATGTCAACACCAAAGCCTTATGTGTTTCCATCGAGTCTTTATCCCAAGACCATTTCAACCAAGATCTGGAACTCAATCTTGCTAAGTTACGTCATCAGAAGTAGGTGGCTAACAACCATGCTGCCAAAGGAGCCCAGATCAAAGCTTGTTTACATTGGTTAAAGGTTGGAGACCAAGTTTCAAAGGAATTTTTTACTGCCCTCCATCCTCGGCATACCAATATGGGCATAACTAGAATCTGAGAAGGTCACACCCTTCTCACGGAGCTTCCTGATGTTTTGCAAGCCTTTGTTCATCACTATGAATAGGTTTTTGCTACTTAGGGTCACTCTCCTACCAATGAGAAAGCTCTTGCAAATTGTATTGCAGTGGTGATTTAGTGTGTCTCCCCTACCCAACATGTCTTATGTGATCAACTACTTTCATTGCAGGATCTTCGTGAAGCTGTGTTCACCATGGCTGATGATAAAGCCCCTAGCTATGATGAATTCCCTTGTGAGTTTTACAAATCCCTCTAGGATGTCATTGGTCCTGATCTCCACCAGGTCTACTTGGAAGTGTTTCATACCCAATCTCTTGGGGATATCATTAACCAGGGGAATATCAAGTTTATTCCCAAGTTTGGGGATTCGGAGGACATTTGTAACTGGCAGCGCATCACCTTGCTCAATGTCTCCTACAAGATCATTCCCAAGGTGCTAGCTCTCAAGATTCAACACATGCTCTTGTAGATTATCCTGCCTCAACAAAAAAGATTTATTAAGTCAAGATTTATTCTTGACAACATCATTGTTGTTTGGGAAGGTATGGAATGGGCTCGTAAGTCTCACCAGAAAGCCCTTTTGTCTCAAGATTGATTTTGCTAAAGCTTATGATCATATTGATTAACATTTTATCCTTGTGATGCTTCACACTATGGGTTTTGGCCCCAAATTTCTTCAATAGATGCTCTTCAATAATGCCTCTTATTGCATTACCATCAATGGCCACCAATCCTCCACCTTTGGGCTCTTTCATTCCATTCGACAAGGATGTCCTTTGGCTCTAGCCTTATATGTTTTGGTTGCTAAGGGTTTTGGCTACTTTCTTGCTCACTCCATTTCCATGGGTACTATTTGGGGAATCTACTTGTTGGATTCATCTCAACAACTAGTCAATGGCCATTTCGCTGATGATTCCTTCCTCACTCTAGCGGAGGATGAAGAGAATATCAAGGCAGCCTTGTAGTGTTTAGACATCTTTTATCTGGCCTCTAGTTCAGCCATTCAGTGGCACAAAACCCTCTATTATAGACAGTCGGCTCTTCCTGAGCCTCCCTAGCTTTCTCAATTTGGTTGGACCAAGACTCAACATGCGCAAATTTTTTGCTTTTTGGGTATTCCCTTTGCATTTCAAGGCAAACCTATTTATCTATGGAATGTTGTTCTTGCTAAAATTGAAAAAAAACCCTTACCTACTAGATCACGAAGCTGCTCTCTCATAGGAATGTTCCAGATCTGCTCTGAGGTCTTGGTAGCCATGCATGTCTATTACTCCTCTTGTTGGGCTCCCTACAAAGCCTCCTATAAGAAGTTCAAGAAACTTCTACGAGATTTTCTCTGGGCTTTCGGTATTGATCACCAGGGTTTCCACAGAGTTGCTTGGGATCTTTTTTGCCTCCCAAAAATCTCTAGTGGGCTTGGGTTAATTGATACCCAGAAGCAAGGGCACACCCTTTATTTCAAATGGGTTGTGTGGTGTCTCACAAGAAATGAAGCCTGGAAAATTTTACTTTGGCACTGCATTTCCTCAGGCTTTCCTCTCCATAAGCTTTCCTGGAAGGGGATTGGTTTTCAAACCCTTCTGGTTATGAAGGATACCATTCCGATCTAGGGTACTTTTGTCACCAAAAGTATTTGGAGAGCCTGGGAGTCTGTTAAGCCTTAGATTTGGTGGGCTGGGAATGGTTTTCAGGATGGTCTTTCTTTTAACTAGTAGAACATTTGATGGTTCCCTCTTTTTGCTCAATAGGGGAGTCATCTTTCCAGAGTTTAAGTGGTTCATGCTCTTTGGTTTCACAAGCGTGGCATTCAAACCCTGAAAGATCTTTTTTCCAAAGCCACTATGAATCTCTGATCCTGGGATGATCTTTGGGTCCAATTTTGGCTCATCCACCTAGATCATTAGACTTTTGACTTGCTGGTTTCATCCATTCCACCTCACCTCCTACATAAATTAGGAATTCAATCTATTAGACCATGGTGGAAAGACTGGAAAAAGTATCTTGCTATGCCCTTTACTAGTTACAAGCCTAAGCTTGGGTATTCTTGGCTTATGCCTCATTTGCCCATGATTGACTCTATCAACCAGTGTCGGCATCTCTCTTCTTCTCAGAAGAGTTGGGGCTAGAGATTTCATACTATTTGGGACTCTATCACTGAGCCTAAAATTGCTCATTTTGCCTAGTGTTTGTTATAATAGGGCTTACCTTTGGGAGCTAGACTCAGGCATTTGGGGGTTCCTGATCCTAAATGCCCTTTTTGTGGTCACTCTGAGACACTCATGCACATTTTTTGGTTTTGTCATTGTGCCTAGAATTATTGGGTTTGGATTCATGACGTCTTTGCTCCTTTATACCTGAACCTTTTTCTTGGCACATGGATCTTCTTGGTGACTCTCCCAGAATACCTTCCCAGTACACCTAGATTTGGCATACTTTTAGGATGGAGATTTTGTTTACCTTATGGAAAGATTGAAATGTTGTGTTTTTCTCTCACATCTTTCTGGCTATTCATGTCTCTCTTTATTCTAAGGCATGTATTTGTAATAATGTCATGATGCAGATATAGGTGCAAGCTAACAAAGTGGCCCTTGAGGTTGTTCATTTGCAGGAGTTTCTCTAGCACTAGGGAAATGCCCCTTGTATTGTGGCTCAAGTGCCTCCAGATTCTCTCTCAACTAATTGTATGATGCCCAGGGGCTGACATCGTAGCTGGAGTTCCTCTACTAGACACTCTAGGACTCTGCATCAATGGCACCTCCGCTCCGCCTCTCCTCCTCCTCAGAGGGATGCAGGTTCTAGATGGCCTCCTACGCTTGCTTCTACTGCTACTAATTTTTCTCAGCCTTTGGCCTATGTTCTTGCTAATCAAGATAAGTTCCCTCACCTAGCGTTGGCTATCTCACCCAGGTGGGAGGAAGGAGAATTGGAAAAAGAAGATCCAGAAGATGGTTGGACCATTCCTGATCAGACTCTTGGACCCAATGTTTGGGGCAATCTTGATGATAGAGATCCTCCTCCCTCTTCTACTACTGCTCTTGTAGCTTAAGGGTTTCTTGTTTTATATGGTTTTTTGATGAATAGTTGTATGTTTATGGCCTAAGTACTGAGTGACTTGTGGGGTGATTTCTTCCTCCAACCTATTTTTTGTGAATATTGTACTTCTATATTTTTAATAGTAAAGGCCTCTATTCATCAAAAAAGGGGGAGGGGGAGAACCTAAGATGATATGGATTCTATTTTCTCTCCATGTTTCTTTTGTAAAAATATATCTAAATAGAAGAAGGGGAGAGGGACCAATAGTCATGTAGGCTAACTTCATCAATATATAGCCACTGCATAAAATATCGTATGACTTTCATTTTTTTTTTGAAATGTAGAATGGTGTCTTATTTACCTAAAACTTAGGTTTTGAGGTGTGGCTCATCATATAAGTCACCTAAATAATGTATCTACTGCAAAGTGTCCTAAAAAAAACTTTTTAAAGATTCGACCAAAGCTTAATCTAAAAATTCCTAGTACTTGAACACTAAAACACCATTTGCTATAAATTTGTGCCCATATTTTTCTTCTATACATAACTTATTAAACACAAGGAGGTTCTTAATATTTGTTAATAGTTCTTATTGTTATTATATTGTATCTTTATATTTTGCAACAATGATCTAGTCATTAAACACTTGCAATAAAATATATGTTCTCAAAATAATATAGTTATATTTAAAACATAGTTTATATATAACATAGCTATACCTAAATTTAGTTCAATTTTATCCAATATTTTTACTATTTTTTCATAATAGATCTATCACTTCCCTATGAACTATATCCCCTTGACCTTATTTTTATAACTAAATGTAAATTGCTTTCACTTCACCTCCTAAAGTGTTAGATGGCCTTCCTAAAATTTGACATGTTATTACCTAAACTAATATGCCAAGGTCCAAATCTTGAACACCTCTCTCTACATAGGAAACCTTAAGGTTTTAACCTATCAAACCATATCACAAGTAGATGCTTTGTATCTTAGGGTTTTCTCCAAAACAATGAGCATGAATTGTAAGCCACCATTCTAGACTTGCCTCGTTGGCTTTGAAGGCATCATGTTTGAGGTAATTTGAGATTTTTTTTGTATATATAGATTTATCAAGCCATAGTAATCTATCTATTGAAGCCTAACAAACTAAGTATTATTTTGGTTGCAGTAATGTCGGTTGATCACATGACAACCTTTGAACCAGTCTTTTGAATCGATCATTTCAAGCCACATTGTAAGCTACCATTCTAGACTCGCCTCTATGACCATCAAATTTGAGATTGTTTTTGGTGTGGAAGGAATCATGTTTTAGGTAATTTCACTTATTAAATGTCTAATTTTTGTTGTGAGTTTCACTCCATTTCTATTGTTAATGACAGTTTTTTGGGGAGTAGAATAATGCTTCAATGGGGATGCCAGGGTTGGAGGCTGTGCAAGCCAAGACACTGCACGTGGTGGGAGACATATTGTAGAGTACCATAACCTTATATTTAGGGATATGTAACATGATCCCATTTAACAAGAAAAATATTTCTATTGTTTCTTCTCAGAAACCCTTCTTCAAACCCTAATCTACCACCAGGTAGTTTTGGCTGGCCGCTACTCGGTGAGACTTTACTATTTATAACTTCCCAAAGGGCCAACGCATTTCATGAATTTTTGGAGCGAAGGATGAAGGTCCATGGAGGAGATATCTTTAAAACCCACTTTCTCATATCCCCTACAGCTGTATTGTACAGTCCTACGAGATATCATGTATGCTATGTGACAATTGCAGGTATGCTCACATCTACTACTGTGTATTTTATTTAGAAGATTCATTTTGATATGTATACAAAGGCAGATTTTTCATAAATTTTGTTTCATAATGCATCTGATCAAATCAATGGGTCAACAAGTTTTTGAGTTATAATTCATATTCTAGCACCATTTTATATCATTGGACTGTTGTGGGATAGGATGTCATTTTGTTAAGGATTTTTCTCTTCTTCATTTTTTCCCTCCCTTGTCAAGAAAGTCATCATGGAATTGAAATTGATGTGATGCTCCTCCTTATTCAACAGTCTACAACCTAAGTGACCAACAGTTCAACCGAAACTGAACTACTAGTCGTATTGAAAGAACTTTTCCTACCTTTACAATTCTACTCATCAATCACTGCTTTATACTTTATTCTGCTAACTAGTCCATTAAATTGAATTGCATATTCATTTTCTAAGATAACCAAGCTTGTAGAATCATAGACAGGTAAAGGGATTTTAAAAGGCATAGACAATCATGTTGCTAATGGATACTCTCTCTCGCAGGGTAGAATGAGATTAAATTCATTTTTTATAGTGAAATTTTAACCATGTATTTTTTGTAGTAGATTCATTTTAATATGTATTTTGATAATTCAAATTGGTTTTTCTCAAAATATTGGGAATTTTTTAAATTGAGTTGTTAGTGTTCAAGGGACTTTCCTAGAAATACTTGTAGACTAGGTACAGGCAGGGGATGTCCCCACTGACCTAAAGTCCTGGAAATGGCTGTGGGGATGAGGATGGGATTTGAGAGGGGATGCTTCCTTTTGTAACATAGTTTCCTACATTTTTTCCTTTCAATAAGTGTGGGGATTGGTCCTATGTATTCGATCTCTTATAAGTCTTTTTATCACAGTTTGATGCCCAATATGTTGCATCTACATATTAATATTTCCTATTATTTATGCTCTTACCACTGTAATTTGCAACCTTGATTTTTAACATGGGAAACCCTTTTAAGAGTTTCAACTACAATTCTTTTTTTCTCAGATCAATGACTAAATTTAGTGTTAATACTTAGTCTAGAGCATATGTAGTTAGTGAATCTATTGTTTACTTCTCATACATGATGACATGTAATTTTTTGAACTACTATTTTGGTTTCTTTCAAGGATTTGGAACAAATCAAAAGATGGTCATATTTATATATTGGCTCATAGAGGTATCTATAGGCGCAAGTTGATAAAGGAAACATATGAGAAAATGTACAATGAGGATCTTCTAAAGCGGCTAGAATCAAAGCTTACAAGAAAATTTAAGGTTTTGTTCTTCATCTCCTCATTACTTTACTTCTCTTTTATTGCCATTGTTTAAGGATACTAGATAAAGCCATTGAATATGAAAAGATTCCATCTCACAATTGTTTTTAATCTTTGGAAAGAGAGATATGCTTCTATGGATGTTGGAGCCCACTGAGCATGATGTTGTTTTAGCACACGAAGCCATTAAAAAGTGGAGTTCAAAAGACAATGTTCTGATAGAATTTTGCTGCTCTCGATCTCCAAGTGAACTGCTGCTAGTGAGAAAAGCATATCATCTCAAGTATAAAAAATCTCTACAAGAGGACGTTGCTTCATAAACAACTAGCAATTTCAAGAAGGTATTGCATGTTGTCATTAATTCTTCATATCAAAGCTAACTTCCATTAATGAAATTGAACATGAATAGTTTCTAAGGTTTATGATGAATAAACACTTCTGATAATGTTCTTTGGTAGAGTGAATTGGATTTTGTATATGTTTGTAAACATTATGGATTGTAGAGGCTTGAATTCTAATATACCAACACTCTGGTTTTTTGCATATGTACCCATTGATATTTTAAAGGTGTGTATTCACACCACATCTCTGAAGGAATGATGTTTTCTCTACATTATGGATTTGTTATCCATGCAAGAAATCTTTTATCGGACTTGGCATGTTAATTAGTTTTTACTTATTTTTCATGCAATATGTTGTAAATGTTAATGAGATTTTTTAATGCCATATTATTGGCTGAATAAACAATTTTTTAAGGTAGTCATTAAGTTTGTAATTGTAGTTAAATCATGAAATTACACCTTTGACTTGTAATATTTTTTGTATGTAATATATAAATTCACTATTGATTCTAGGTGCATAAAGGGAGGACAAAGTCAATATTGTCAAGGTGCATAAAGGGGGGATGAAGCCAATATTGATTTCAGGTGAGGTTAATAAACTGCACTAAGGCAATGACCCATAAATTATTAGTTTATATTTTGATTCATATTTTGTTTTTATTTGGATTCATATTTTGTTTTTTGTTTTTATTTTTCTATTTATAAGTTTAATTCTTCTAATCAAACATACAGGTCAATAATATAGGTTAATTATATGTTGTTGGAAATATGAATTATACATGCTATCTTTGAAGAAATAGATCAATCAATGTGATTCATACAAAAAAATAGATTGGTACAATAATATATATATACATACATACATACATACGTATATATATATATATATATATATATATATATATATATATATATATATATATATATATATATATATATATATATATATATATATATATATATATATATATATATATATGTATATGTATGTATGTATGTATGTGTCTGTGTGTATGTGTGTGTGTATACATGCATATATATTAATGTATTTATACATACATATACACACACACATGCATGTGTATATATATTACAAATAGACTGGTTAATATATTTGTACATGTGCATATATATGGATACGTGTGTGTAAAATTGGATGTATATGTTGTCTGCACCCTAAAATGGTTGCCTAGACTTTGGGCCTCATTTCTTCAATTTATCAAATCCCTGAATCAATATTTTCGAAAATTAATATTTTCAAATTTAAATCAATTTCCTTGATCAAATCCTAATTCTATCATTTATTCGATTATATTCTATGGATTAACCATTTTATCCTAAGTCTTTATTTAATTAAAAGGAATTCCCTCCCCTTTTATTAAATAAAAAGCCCCCACTTACCTCTTATCCTAAGTTGCACAAATAAAGCATTATTCTTATTTTAGAAAAAGGAGAAAAGACCTTTTTGTGTTATATGGGACACAAAAGTCAACTCTTATTTTCTTATTGGAGGAGATTTGTGCACAAGGATTGATCCCTCTTTCAAGCTCCACCCTTGATTAAATCTTTTTCCTCTTAATCTCCATGGTCCATTCATCTTTAAAAGGAAAGCTCTTTTCTCATTCTAAGGATCAACTTTTGAATACTAATCTTATGTTGCAGGTTTTCTTAGAGATTTTGGAGATCTTGTTCTTCTTAGCTTTCATTCTTGCATCATAGTTTAGCTTACATTGCATTTCTAGCTTAGTTTCCTTTATGCTCTAGATTAACTCACATAGCTTAATTAGCAAGGATTTGTAATACTTTCATTTCCATAGCTTACTTGCATTCTTGCATCTTCATTCTAGCATAGCATTGCATTGCATTTTCATCTTGATTCTTGAGGGTATTGGCATTCTTACCCTTGTCTCTTTGAATCTCCCATTATGTGGTTTACTAGCAAGGTTATAGGCTTAATAGCTCTAGCTAAAAGTATTCTTAATATCCTTGTGACTCCATGCCTAGGGAGCTCTAGGTTGCTTTCTCAAGGTTTCCCATTCATGGATTCTCTTGGAAGTAATGACTTAGAGAAGTGCACAATTTGAGTGTACATTTTTGGCGCCCACCATGGGGCACAACACTCTTGTTTTGTCTTTCTTTTCATACATTTCCATCAATTTTTCATCATCATTTAGCTTCCTATTTTGGCTTTCTATTTTTCTAATAGATTATCATGCAATATTTTACAAGAGTCATATGACAGTTTTTTGTATACCAGTGCGATACTTTACCAGTTAAAGTATCGTGCGCCCTTGTAGGTTTTTGTCGCACAACCATACATAAATCTGTCACCTGAGCACATTGAGAAGTATCATCCAGAAAGAAAATATCGTACCACTATACTATAAAGTATCGCGCATAATTTATGGTGATTGAACTATCGCATAGGCCTGGCAGTGATTGCTTTTGGTCATTTCTTTGCAAGATTTGATTTGGTTGTTTCAGATTTATGATTTTTTGTGGTAGAACATAGGTTTATTTGTAGATTATTATTAGTTTTAATGTGCTAACTCATTGTGGGGCTAACAAGTTGTGCTTGTAGGTACTCTCATTTCTTGTAACATTTTCTAAAAGAATGCATGTGAAAGCTTCAAATGCAAAAGGGCTACTAATTGTTTTTGCAGGGCTGCCCAAAGCATAAAAATAAATCAAGTGCTTGTTTATTGCTTTCATTTTGAGTGTGGCATATACTAGTTGTTTCTTTTCATAGGAACTTAATATCTTGTTGTAGGAATCTTTTGGTGGTAGGAGAGTATGCTCTTCACCCTTATGGTGAAACAAAAAATCTTGACCCATCTTTGGATTTTGAAGACAAGAGGATAATTGAACCTTTGCTTGGTGTGTTTGGGAGAAATTTTTGAGCTAGGAGAGTATGCTCTTCACCCTTGAGGTGAACCAAAAATCTTGACACTCAAAGGTTAATCCACTCTTTGTTTAGTGTAGGATCCTTTAGCGGGCCTGCTCTTGAGCAATCTAGAGGAACGACCCAAGTGGGGACAAGCTTTTCGTTGGCTATTCTGACCCACTATAAACTCAAGGCTATCAAGGACACAAAACCTTGGTAGATGTAGTACTTGTCTTTTCTTGATGTGAGTACTTGTGGGATTGTGACCATGAGGAAAATGTTGAGCAAGAATACTTAAGGTACTCTTGTGGTTGCAAGGTAGGGAGTCCATTTGGGGAGCAAGAGGGGTATTACGAATGGAAGCCCTTACTAAGAACCATAGATAGAAGCTACCCAATTTTTCCACTTAGCATCTTGGTGCAAGGATTGATCCTAGTGGACTAACCCAGATCACCCCAAGATTACTCACCATCTGTGTTCCTTTGGTTGTGTCATTGGCACTTCCACGACAAAGCCAATATCTATTGTGGGTAACCACTTTGTGTGAGGCAATGAGACATCAAGTGTGGGCCAAGTTTTTAAGTATTGAGCCTTTGTATTTTTAGGCTAGTAAGTGCTTGAAGTGTTCTTGCTGTGATCACCTACGTTCTCAAACATCAAACATCATGGTAGCATTCATAGGATTTTTTCTCTTTGATATCACAATTGCTTGTCTTGGCAAGGTTGCTTTCACCCTTGTGCAAGTGTTTTATGACATGTTTGATCACCTAATTTTTGCAAACCTATCTATTGTCTACTGTTACTATACTTTGAACTGTGAAATCAAACTTTCCAAACTGAAACATTGACCAAATTGCCTCCAAAATAGAAACTTTCACATTCACTGGTCAAGAATTGTACAATACTAAACAAACATCACACACTAGTCTAAATTTTATCATGCGATCCTTCATTGCTGCACAACTGTTGCATAACTTGCCTAGAAAATATCACATAAGCTACCTAGAAACTGTCACATTTCTTTGTGCAAAACATTGCCTGGACATATTGTATTGCACTGTTAGCTTGGAAACTATTGCACAGAGTAAATTTGATGTCTTCCTGATTTATGTCATTTTCAGTCTTCCTTTGGTCGATCCAAATTTTAGTAGGCCTCTTTCCTTGTAGTTGGAAGCCTATTTGTGCCTTGGGTTCCTATGTTTTGACCCCTTGAATTAGTATCCTTTGATTTCACAAGTGATCTCACTTGGAATCAGTAAGTTAGAAGTCATCCTTGTTGAAAAAGTAAACCTTTAGATTCTTTGGTAACATACTTGGAGAGTCTTAGTAGTCTCTTGTCTAATTCACTTCCTTCAAAAATAAATTTCAATTTCAAATATAAATTTGGGTAAATCCATCCTCTTGATCCATATGTGCTTGGATACTTATCCTTTGATTGGGCACCTCTAAGGCAGTGTTGTTTTACACATTTTCAATTTTCTATCTTACCATCTCTTTTTGGACAATTAAACACTTTTCATATCCTAGTTTGGCATTGGTGTTTCGAAGGGTCATCTTATCACCAAGGGTCTTTTCTTTCATGTCAGTTATGACAAGGTATGAAGTCAATCAAGGAAAATGACCTCAAGTTGTCTTTGAATAGTTACCCTTAGTCCAAACTTGTCAAAAGCATAAGGGAAAAGAGCCCATCTTTGATCAATCCCCTAGGAGCGAGTCTGAGGTTTGGTTTAACCCTAAGAGCAATCTTAGTGAGTTAAGCACCTCCTTAGCACCTTCTCATTCATATATGGACATGAGTTATACCATGACTCAGAAGGATAGGGAAGCCATGGATCAAAATCTTGATGACATATTTTAGAGACATAGAGCCAACATGCTATTTGGTGATTCCTCTCATGACAATCAACTAGAATCACCCCCTATCAACACTAGATATTTGGATGCCCATCAAAAGGCTGAAAGGTATGCAAGATGAGATCACCAAGATGAATGGTCACAACATGAAGACTAAAACAATGAGCCTTGTGATGCTCATATCAATGCAACGTATGCCAATGACTTGTTCAAACATTCGAGACCGAGTTCTCCACTTCAAACAATGTCACGGTATACAAGTGAAAGGCTAAAAAGAATCGAACATGAAAAGAAATCCTTTTAGATGAAAAAGCCACAAAAGAGGAGAGACTTATACTCCTAGAGGTAGAAAGAAAAGCCTTGTTAGAATTGGAAAGGAAAGCCTCTCAAGAGGAACAAGATAGACTTTTAGCCCAATGGCTAAATGCCCAATTAAACAATAGGGGTATCAATAGCGGAAATAGTTCCCCACCATCTACACCTTCAGGGACCCCATGAAGTAGAAGGTGCTCAAGAACCCCTTCAAGATCCCCTAGTCCTAGAGGAAGAAGGACTTCATAACATGCTCACTATAGGAGACAAAAACCTCCTAGGAACTCGAGACAACCCTTGGAATGAGCTCATCATGGCTCCCAACATGGAGGTAGTAACTCAAGTTTCGATGCTCAAGACTTCATGAGGATGCAATAGGAACCATTCTTCCAACAATATGTGGAGAGGTATCTAGACCAAAACAAAGATAAGTTCCTAGAGAGCTTGATCAACAAGGGTGCCAGAGTTCCTTATAACTTTGATGTGGATAGAAAAATCAAGAAGAAAAATCCATCTCAAGAAGAAGAAATTTGACAAATGAAGGCCATGATGGAAAAGCTATTGGCTCCTAAGAGCTCATTCAATCTTGACTCAATATGTCCCAATCCTTTTGATAGGAGCGTGAGCATGAAGGATTTTCCTAGGAAAGTGGAGATCCCCCAATATGACAAGTATGATGGCAATGGGGATCCACATGACCATGTGTGCCAATTCTATATCATGAGCTTTGAATTTCACCAAGGTGACTCATACCTTATGAGATTATTTCCAAGGAGCCTCAAGGGTCAAGCAATGGATTGGTTTACCAACATTACTCCCCCTATCAAGACTTTTAAAGAACTTGTTCATAGATTCATCCAGCACTTCGCCTACAATCTTTTGAGATCTATCACTATGTTGGACCTATGTAACTTGAAACAAAATCAAGGGGAGTCATTTGTGGTTTTCTTGCAAAGATGGAGATGCCAATGTTCTCATTATTCTAGGACCATTCCTGAGAAGGAGAAGATTGACATTCTTATTAGCAACTTGGTTCCTAAGATGTGATACGAAGTTCAAAAAATGGTCTTTGAGTCCTTTGACACCATGGTCAAAACCACATGTAGAATTGAGGATGTGTTGAAAGAGAAAGGAATTTTGACTAACAACAAAAACAACAACAATGGTCAAAACAACCACAATGCTAATAAAGACAAAGGGAAAAACCAACGCTGTAATAAGAACAAGCAGGTGATTAATGACAGAGTGGTAGACTCTTCTCAACCTAAGGATCAAGGTGTCCTTCATCTATCTAGTGCTATCCAAGCAATGAAGCTCAACACCTCCAATCAACAAGAGCATAAACCACGATATCAAGAAAAGCCTAAGAAAGAGAGGTGCCAATTTTCAAAGCTTGGTGATTTCTATGATGATGTTTTCAAAATGCTTTTGCCAACAACCTTGCACATCCTCAAGATCCTGCAAAGCACCATATTCCTAATGTCAAACCTCAATGGTGGGATGAGAAAGCTTTCTGCAAATTCCACAATGGTATTGGACATGACATCGAACATTGTTGGAAGCTTAAGCATATCATCTAGGATCTAATTGAGAGTGGAAAGCTTTAGATAGATGGGTTGAATACTAATGCTGATCATAAAGCTTTTAAAGAACCTTTGCCTAAATATGAAAAGGGGGAAACCTCTAAACCCAAAGATGGTAAGGCTACAATCAACTACACATACACAACTATAGAGAATGTGGTTAACATGTTGGAAGTTGTGGAAGAAAGTGTCAACATGATGAGAGGAAAAGATCCCTATGGTTATGACTCCCCTCTTATCTTTGATGAAGGACCCGTTGTGGTGCTAAGGGGTCCCAACTCTAGGATGTCTTCCCAGGATCTTAATGCTATTACCAGAAGTCAAGGTCATATTGTCATTAGGGGACCCAATTCCAATTCCAATTCCAATCCTTCTAGTAAACCAAGACTAGTGGCATCCAAGAATGTCACCACAAAATTAGCATTTGATCCCCAAATGAGTTATAATCTTGTTGACTAGTTACAATGAACTCCAGCTCAGATTTCAATCTTTGAGCTTTTAGAGTTATCCCTAAGATATAAGCATGTCCTTGTGCAAAGAAAATGTTCCTACCAACATAGATGTAGACCAATTCCAAAACATGGTCAATCACATTACTAGCCCTCACTACCTCACTTTTTCAGAAGACGATGACAAAGCCTTGAGCCACCCGCATAATCTTTCCTTTCACATTGAAGTCATGATCCATAAGACCCATGTTAGGCATGTGTTGATAGATGGGGGTGTTGGGCTTAATATCTGCTCCTTGAGTCTCTTAAAAACATTGGGTTATTCTGAGAAAGTGATTGATACCAGGAAGAAGATTACCATAAAAGCCTATGATGAGGTAGAGAGAAGTTCTAAGGGGTTGGCCATCCTTCCCATTAGGATTGGCCCCATTGAGAAAGACATCTTGTTCCAAATTGTTGATGCTGGTCCTCTGGCATACAACAATTTACTTGGTAGGCCATGGATCCATGACATGCAAGTAGTACCATCCACCTACCATCAATGTGTTAAGTTCCCCTATAATGGCATAGAAGTTTGTATACCTGGGGATAACACTTTATCTATCAATGCAATTTTAGTAGGGACTCATGTTCCTCTCAATAGAGAAGAAGAGGATTGCAATGTGACTCTAGTGCAGTGAAAAGATAAGTTCAAAACAATAGACCTTGGTATGGGGGGGTATCAGCTTGATTCCTTCATAAAGCTTCCAATTTCACCTAGGTCCTATGGTAAACCTTCTCAAGAGAAGAGACCTTCATCTTTAGCCATGTCCTTGTTTGGCACATTTGTAGAATCTTCAATACCTATCCAGGATGAGAAGGAAGAAGTGGCTATTAGAGATTGGATCTATAGAGAAGAAAAATACATGCACAATGAGAACTTCTCTCCCTCTCCTAAAGCCTATGGAAGAGGGTACACTCTTGTCAAAAATATGGGCTACCCAAGACATGGTCCTCTCAATCATAGAATAGATGCTAGAGCTGAGCCTCTCAATCATGCTCTCTTTGGATGTAGGTCTAAAAAGATAGTTGGCCTAGGATTTGAGACCCCTAAAAAGAACACTGCTCCTATCCTTGGTGAGATAGATAGTGGTGATGAATCCAAGTATGTGCCCAATTTGAAAAACCAATAGGATATATGTGAAGATTGGGTACCTACCATCAATTTCCTTTGGGGAGATTCAAACAATCTAGTTGCTCATGCAACAGTTTCAAATATAGCACAAGAAGAATCAGACGTAGAAGATCCTATCCCAGAACATGTTATCCTTGGTGACATTAGAGCCTCTACCTCAAGACATCGTAAACATGCATGGTGTAAACATCCCAGTCAGGATTCAGATATAGATTCACACAAATATGAATGGGATTCTCTTTCAGACTCTTCTACAGTTGATAGGGATGTTGATATCCTCCATTCCTATAGCTCCCAACCTGAGGTAGCTAACAAGTAATGCATAGGATTAGAGGATTTGAATCCACGAGTTGCTTTAGTGGATGATTCTTCATTTGGTCAGATGAATCTTAATTTGGGTGACTTAGAAGGATACTTGATAGACTCTGACTCTACAATCACCATAGATGACCCCATTTGTATCCACAATATTGAACTTGTCATTGATTTACCCCTTTCCTATCCTCACCTCATTGATTGGTCTCAACATTATCAGGAACCCAAGCTTTTGACTTTCCAAAATGACTATGATATAACTTGTTACCTAAACACCATTGAACCTATAGTCTCTTCCACTAGTGAACCAACTACTAGCATGACAGAGCCTGACATCAAGTACCTCAATTGAAAAATAAAAAGAAAAGGAAAAAAGAATAAGAGTTATGATGGTGAAAACCACTGTGTGGCGGTGTTAGAACTGAAAATAGTAAAAATAAATGACGTATCCAAGGGTGAAAACCTCTCTAAGGCACCCGAGGATGAGGTACTTGATCATCTCCCATGTTACTTTTAGGACATCTCTTTAGTGCCCATTGAGCCTACACAATTAGTTAATTTGGGTACAGCTGAGGCTCTACAAATAGTCTATTTGGCTCAATCATTGTCCATACAAGAAAGAGAAGACTATACCAAGTTCTTACAAAGCAAGAAGGTCAATTTTGCTTGGACTTATTCAGACATGCTAGGATTGGACACTAATCTCATTATGCATCAATTGTCCATAGCTCCAGGTATCAAGCTAGTGAAACAAAAGTTGAGGAAAATACATCCTCACATAGCTCTTCTAGTAAAAGCTGAATTAGAAAAACTCCTCAGTGCAAGATTTATAAGAGTTATTGATTATGTCGAATGGATATCCAATATTGTCCTAGTTTCTAAGCATGACAAGTCCATTTGTGTTTGCATAGACTTGAGAGATCTCAACAGAGCATGCCCAAAGGATGATTTTCCACTCCCTAACATAGACATGATAGTGGACATGACAACAGGTTATGAGATCTACTCATTGATGGATGGTTTCTATGGGTATAATCAAATCAAGATAGCTCTTGAGGACCAAGAAAAGACTGCTTTTATTTGTGCATGGGGAACCTATTGTTGGAACATCATACCTTTTGGGCTGAAAAATGCAGGAGCTACATATCAAAGAGCTATGACAACAATCTTTCATGACATGATGCATAAGAATATGGAAGATTATGTGGATGACACCTTGGCTAAATCCAAGAAAAGAGATACACATTTAGGTGATTTGGAGGTCATTCTAGATCATATGGAGCAATTTTAGTTAAGATTAAATCCAAAATAGTGTGCATTTGGAGTCACCTTTGGAAAACTTATGGATTTATCATTTCAGCCAAAGGTATAGAAGTAGACCCAGAAAAGGTTCAAGAAATTTTGAATATGCCACCTCCCAAAAACATTAGTCAAATGAGGAGTTTGCAAGGATGTCTTCAATCTATATGGAGGTTCATTTCACAACTAGTGGATAGAGATCAACCCTTCAATAAGACATTGCCAAAGGGAGTCAAATGTGTCTGGAATGAGGATTGTCAACAAAGCATGGACCAAATCAAGAAATATTTGGCAAATCCTCAGATCTTAATGCCTCCTATCCTAGGGAAACCACTCATTTTATATGTTTCCACAACATAATCTTCCTTGGGGGCATTGTCAGCTCTACTTGATGACACTGGAAAAGAAAGAGCCATATATTACATCAGCCGTACACTTGTTTCATATGAGGCCAATTACACTAGTATTGAAAAATCTTGCCTCGCTATGGTGTTTGCTTCCCAAAAGTTGTGACATTACATGCTTGTGCATACAATACAACTCATAGAAAAAAATGATTCTCTCAAGTATGTTCTCGATAAGGCTGCCCTCATAGGTAGACTTACTAAATGGATGATGATTCTTTCAAAATTTGACATAGAGTATTTTGAGCGCAAAGCTATAAAAGGACAAGCTATCACTGATTAATTAGCTGATTTCCCTATTCAAGACAATGTTCTTAGTCAAGTTAATTTTCTAGATGAGCATCTCATGTACATGACTATAAGAACATGGAGGATGTTCTTTGGTGGCTCTTTTATGCAACATGGTTCAAGAGCTGGTGTGTTGTTTATTTCTCCTCATGGGTACACAATTCCTAAGCCCTATAAAATTTTGTCTCCATGCACAAACAACATAGCTGAATATGAAGCTTTGACAAATGGACTGAAAATGGCCATAGAATGGAGAATCACAAAGCTTCATATTTATGGGGATTCATAGCTGATAGTCAACCAAGTTAATGAAGAATATCAAACCAAGGATGAGAAACTAGTACCCTACAAGAAAATGGTTGATTCTTTGAGATGATATTTCACATTAATCACATTTCAACAAATCCCTTGAGTAGAAAATAAAGTAGCAGATGCTATGGCCACACTTGCTTCACTTCTCTAGCTAGAGCAGCATGAGTCTAGATTTGAATTCCTGGTGGAAGAGCTACATTACTTGATCTATGATTCCCAAGAAAGCCATGTTATCTGTACCCTTGTTGGCCATGAATCATCCCAATATGGTGTCATTTACTCATATCTCCATGATGGAATTATCCCCGATACCTTCAACCATTCTAAAAGAAGAAACCTTACCCGCAATGCCTCTCACCATACCTTTATCTTTGGTGATTTGTATAGGAGGGGTTTAGATGGGACACTTCTTAGGTGCTTGGAAAAGGAGGAATCTGATCAAGAATTAGTTGACATTCATGAGGGCATTTGTGGAGGATAGTCTAATGGTCTTGCCATGGCCTGAAGGTTTCTTAGGGTGGGGTACTATTGGCCCACCATGCAAATGGATGTAGCAGCTTTTGCCAAATCATGTGAAAAATGTTAGAAACATGGAAACATGATACATGCTCTAGGCAGGGAGCTTATTCCTTCTATATCTCATTGGCCATTTCAATGCTAGGCCTTTGACCTTGTTGGGTAGATTCATCCCAACTCATCAGGTGGACACAAATTCATCATCACTGCTACTGACTACTTTACCAAATGGGTAGAGGCTGTCCCACTTTCTGTTGCCTCAGGCAAGACAGTTTCTCTTTTCATCATGAACTATATCATCTATCGATATGGTGTGCCTTCAGAGATAATCACTGACAATGGAGGTTAGCTCAAGAATAAGGACCTAAAGAAACTTTGCAAACAATTCAAGATAAAACAACATTGGTCCTCAACTTACTTCCCGCAAGGAAATGGTCAAGTAGAGGCTTCAAATAAAACTATTCTCAAAATTCTTCATAGAAAAATTCATAAGAATGGTAGAGATTGGCATCTACATATAAATCCAGCCTTGTGGGCTTATAGAGTGAGTATTCTTACTCCAATTGGGGCTACTCCTTTCGCCCTTACTTATGGTGCCGAAGCAATGTTACCTTTAGAGGTGGAGATTCCTTTCACTTAGAGTCTCTCTCAAAGGTCTAGTTACAGATGAAGACTACCGCACCATGAGACTCCAAGAGCTAGAACTTCTAGATGAGAAATGAAAAGCATCATTTGACCACATGAGAGTTTATCAAAAGCGTATGTCCAAAGCATTCAACAAAAAGGTTTGCCCTAGGGAATTCCTAGTGGGAAATCTTGTCCTGCATGAGAATCCTAAGAACCAACAACATAGAGAACAAAAGGGAAGATTTGAACCTAATTGGCTTGGACCATACATCACTACTGCAACTTTTGGGACAGTGGTTACTTATTATCTGATGAAAAGGGAGAGCAGCTCCCTGATCCTATCAATGTTTTGCACCTAAAGAAGTTCTATCCATGATGCCTATTCTATCTGGGGGCATCCTTTGTAGATATTTATTGATCCTTAAAAAATTAGAAAAAAATTCATATATGATGCTGAAAAAAATCCTAAAAAGCATATAAAGTCTTGAAAAAATACAAAAAAAAAAAAATAGCAAAAAGAATTAAAAAAAAAGAAGAAAAAGTGCCTTGGTGAAAACTTGGAAATGGGCGCCTTGGTAGCATAAAACCAAAATTTTTTATTAAAAGTCCTGAAAAAAAATTAAAAAAAGAAAAATTTGCAATAAAATCCAAGTGGTGAAAACCTGGAAACAGGAGCTACTTGAGGCTTTTGCACCCTTGTTTCTTCCCATGTGCTCTCGACACTTAGCCTTTCTCCATCATTCCTTGTCCTTATTGCCTTGGTTTGGAATTGGTATTTGTCTTTGTCTAGGGGGCATAACTATGTCGGCATTGGTCTTTTGGATGCATCAGTCTTTAGGACACCTCACAAATGGTGTTTTTCAACACCACCCCAACTGTGTTTTTCAACACTTCCCTAGCATCAAGTGTTTCTCTACACTTATCAAATATCCTACCTGTAGTCTAGAATGATGTGATATTTCTCACTGGTAGATGCGATACTCAAAGTTTGACTCTATGACCTACACACATGCACTTAAACACTTGACTTGTTGAGACTTGTTTTGACTTTATTTCTTTGTGTGCTATCTATGATGATTTCTTTGATGAGTGTTCTCTCCCTAATAGTTTTCGATGATGCTGAGCTAGAAGACTGGGGGCATAAGGACATGTTTTATCTATTTTCTGCCTGTGGGTATATCTTGTTGATCTTAACTGTCATGAGCATTCGTACTTGTTCCACTTGACACTAGGATCTACAAGGTATTATCCTTGACTGTTTTCCGCAAGTGCATGCTAGTAGTCATCTTGACTTTCTTGTGTCTCGATGCGAGCATAATCTTGCTATACCAAACTTAGGGAACATCACTGCACTAGTCATCTTGACCTACATGTCTTTGATGCTTAGGTGGGATTCCCAGATATCTATCTGATATAGATCATATTCATATACCCATAGTTATACTAGTGTGTATTGTATGATCTTATGACGCTACCAATAAAGCTCGATAATGATTATTAGAGTCTAATGGCTTTGTGACCTTGCTAGTAAACCACTTTTCATAGTAGCTTGCATTCTTAAGTTCATGTTAGTTTAGTTTTGCATCTTGCATATGGAGAGAGCTCTCTTTTCATCTTTCTTTTTGAATTTTAATCAACTGTGATCATGATTGATCTTCATTTCCTTATCTTCTTTCGTGATCTCAATCAAAATTCTCCATCTTAAACAGTTGATTGATTTTGGGGCATCCTTTTTCTTGAGGAAAATTCTCTTTCTTCTCTTTTCACCTCTTCCAAACTTCTATCTTCCATTTTCTTTTACCCCACTTCTTTTCTTCTAATTCAACCTTGGGGCATAAAATTTCATGCTTAATGATCTACCTTGGTTCTGTGATCCTTATATCTTTCATCTTACATCAAGAACCTTATCTTTAGTTTGATTTGATCAAATTTATCAATTTATTGTTTCTCCTTTATCTCATTTTGATTTCGATCACAAGGGGGCAGTACCTATCAAATTTCAAACCTTGATTCAACTTTATCAATCAGACCTTGAGATTCTTATCTCTTATTTGAGACTTGACAATCACCTATTTACAGGGGTGTTGGCCTTGTCTTTTTCAATCATCTTATCTTTGTCCTGATGTGTTCTCATTCGTTAATCACATGTCTAGGTTGTTTTGTGATCCCAAATTGATCTAACACTTCAACTTCATACTTTGACTACATGTGATCCCAAATTGATCTCACATTACTCAAAGAGGGGCAAATGTATGCACCCTAAAATGGTCACCTAGACTTTGGGCCCCATTTCTTCAATTTATCAAATCCCTAAATCAATATTTTCAAAAATCAATATTTTCAAATTTAAATCAATTTCCTTGATCAAATCCTAATTCTATCATTTATTCGATTATATTCTATGGATTAACCATTTTATCCTAAGTCTTTCTTTAATTAAAAGGAATTTTCTCCCCTTTTATTAAATAAAAATCCCCCACTTACCTCTTATCCTAAGTTGCACAAATAAAGCATATTCTTATTTTATAAAAAGGAGAAAAGACCTTTTTGTCTTATATGGGACACAAAAGTCAACACTTATTTTCTCATTGGAGGAGATTTGTGCACAAGGATTGCTCCCTCTTTCAAGCTCCACCCTTGATTAAATCTTTTGCCTCTTAATCTCCATGGTCCATTCATCTTTAAAAGAAAAGCTCTTTTTTCTCATTCTAAGGATCAACTTTTGAATACTAATCTTATGCTGTAGGTTTTCTTGAAGATTTTGGAGATCTTGTTGTTCTTAGCTTTCATTCTTGCATCATAGTTTAGCTTACATTACATTTCTAGCTTAGTTTCCTTTATGCTCTAGATTAACCCACATATCTTAATTAGCAAGGATTTGTAGTACTTTCATTTCCATAGCTTACTTACATTCTTGCATCTTTATTCTAGCATAGCATTGCATTGCATTTTCATCTTGATTCTTGAGGATATTGGCATTCTTTCCCTTGTCTCTTTGAATCTCCCATTGTGTGGTTTACTAGCAAGGTTAAAGGCTTAATAGCTCTAGCTGAGAGCATTCTTAATATCCTTGTCACTCCATGACTAGGGAGCTCTAGGTCACTTTCTCAAGGTTTCCCATTCATGGATTCTCTTGGAAGTAATGACTTAGAGAAGTGCACAATTTGAGTGTACATATGTAAGTAGATACATAATAGATAGACATATGGAGCATGCATACACATTTGGACCAAAAAATTGGACTAATTTAAATATATAGATATGGACCAAGCATTGTATTGGAAAAATATAGTGTTCAAGTTACATTGTAATGAGAAGAACAAAATGCATGGCATGATGAATCATGTACCTGACTTACAAAAAACTACAAATTTCATGAGACCTCTATAGGTAAATAGGGGAATGGTTTTTATTCTACAAAATATAACAAAACAATGTTTGTCACATAATCATACTAGTTCTGATGGGAGATTTTACTACACCATCCATGGGGGAAGCATGGAGCAATGACCATCAGTAGCAGTGGCTACAATGTCAGAACTTGATCCTCCATTTGTTTTCTCCTTGGAAGGTGTTATGGGTATTTTTAATTGGCCTATAGAAACTTGAGTGTTGATTGGAAAGTTAGAAACATATGAATATGTAGGGGTATAAATGTTAATCATGTCTCTCAAAATTGAATTTTATGGAATAGGACTTAATGGGTTGCTTAAATGTCTCTATCTTTCCAGCTCCTTTTCCTTTTCAAATTCCCTCAATCTTTTGACATGTTCTTTTTTTTCTCTTTCTCTTTTCTTTGTATTATTCATAGCTACTCTTTCTTTTCCTTCTTCATTGCATTTTCTAGTTTCTTTTTTTCCTTCAACTCCCTCTCAATAAGTCTATTAGCCTTTCTCTCATCAGCATGTTCCTTTTTTCTTTCCTTTAAATCTGCAATCTCCTTCTTTTTGGCTTCTTGTTCCATGTAAATTTCCATGTACTCATCTCCTATGATTATTTGAGATTGTTGACTCAGCCTAATTGTGCCACCCCTCTCATGAGAATATTTCTCATTAACCTTTGCATTTGGAAACTTTAGAAAAGAAGATAGTGAATGCATTTGGCTACCTTCTGGTTGTATATTATATGCATTTGTAATATTTTCATCCACCATGTTATCATTTTCTCTTGATATAATCTCTTCATCTTCTACAATGATCTTTGTAGTTGTTGCATAGTAGTGAACTAATGTGTTTGGAAGAGGTGGAGGAGGAGATGACATTGACAATCCCACATCCTCATTATCTAAATATAGGTTAATACATAGGTTTCTAGCCCCTTCCATGATGTAGTCTAGTATACTTACTTGAGTAGGAATACTTAATTGAGTTCCTTGTTCCTGTTCAGCATGGGCAGAACCATGTTGTTCCTATTCAAGAATGTCTAAACCATGTTGTTCTAGTTCAGCAATAGTAGAAGTATGTTCTTCTTGTTCACTAGTGACAGAATTTTGTTGTTGCTATTCAATAGTGGCAGAATGATTTTCCCGTTGGCCAGTGATAGAATCATGTTGTATTTGTACTTCAATTGCATCATTCTCTATCTGAATTCATTCTACTCTTTCTTGAATGTCAGAATCACTAACTCCTGCAAATCATAGAATACTTTCAATTGCTATTGCTTCACCCTCCTCAAATCCCGCATCAAATGCCCTGCTAGGATTCATGTCATTCATAAGTGCTGTTGGGTTCAATGCCCAAATACCAGTTATTTTATATCCTGCTTTGATATTACCTAGAGTGAGGGCCTTTTTAAATTTTGAACTGCACAAACTAGCTAATTCAAATCTATTGATTTCTAATCTATGATTCTTTTCCATCCATTCTAATCTCTCACTTTTATAATAGTTCTGAAAATGAGAGAATAAACTTACATCCAAAGGTTAGAGCTTGTGGCTAGTGTGAGCCAACAATGTAACACTAAATCTCTCACCTCTTGAATTTTAGGAAATGCCACATGGCTCCCATGACCATCAAAGATAAGAAAATTCCCTTTACTAGGTGAAACTCCACAAGGTACAAATCTTTCAAAGTGATGCAACCAGTTGAGGAACAACTCCTTGGTCATCCATGCATGAGGTTGTGCTGCCATACAAGCTCCTAGTTCACAACCTCTAATATAATTTTTTAATTGCCTTTGACCTTTGAAGAGGTAGAATCTAGGAATGCTTTGACCTACAATATTAACATAACATAATATGGTGATCCAATCTCTACCCTTTGACATTATATAAGGAACACTCCTTGAACCCTCTTTGGATATAACTCTCATTCTATAGTTTCTCCCAGCTTGAACACCAGTCTCATCACAATTCTAAATTTGGTGCGGACTGTATTGTTTTTTTTTGTAAATTTTGGCCCAGTTCTCATAAAATGCTTCCACTAGTACATTTGAGAGCTTTTTCCAATGGCAGGTCATAAGAATTGGGACAGTTTACCATCGATATTACGACACCATCTGCCATCACAGTTTTGCAGTTGAAAAAAATGACAGCTATGAATGGCATCATAATTAAGATGATTATATCCATCACAAAAAGGGGGTTTCAACACAATGAATACACCATCATGTCTATTTGTAGCCATCCCAATTTTGACGAGGAGATGTCAGACGTAGTTAGTTTACTAATGAAGATGTTGTACATGCGACAGTTAACCTTCCTAATGTTCTGATGGATAACCATCATTGGTAGATTATTTACTGATGGAAATGTTGTGCATGTGATGGTTTTTCATTGGAATTTTCTGATAGATTATCATTGCTTTTCTAGTGACATCGTAATTGCAATGAAATTCACAACTTTTTAAAAAAATATATATATTTTTTGATCGAGTTTGTATTGATTCAGAAGTGTTCTTGCAGATTTGGTTCCAATTGGTTGCATTACTTTTGGATCTTGATCAACTTGAAAGGTGGTTTGGTGAGTCAAGGTCTTTTATTCATGCTGATGATTTGGTTATATCATTTAGAGATGACTTTGCAGTAGATTCGGTAGATGACAAGAAGCTAGTGTGGAGATCAGAGATGCATTCTTCCCTATGTGTTCATGGGATATATGCGAACTTGATTGCATTTAGATTTGATTTGAGTGACTTCTTGATTTCTTTGGTTTGAATTAGATGTGCTTTGTTCCTATGGAGTGTAGCAGTGACTTGACTTGCAAACCTTGCACAATGAAAATTTGTAGATCACTATGGTGTCCGTGATGACTTCAGAGAAGTCTTGTTCTTGGTGAACCAAGCTGAGAGACTTGGATTATAGAAAGTGGGTCATTTGATGAGACTTATAAGACATTGGATGCCTCTTCATAGCGGGTTTGCGATGCAGTCTATGGTGTTTCTTTACGACTAGGTTCTTGGCAAAGATTCATTGAGACCTATTGATTTGGGAGCCATTGAGATGGATCGATATGACTTGATCTTAGGTCAAGACTTCTTGAGGTGAGCTGAAGTGATCATTACTCCTTGAAGTGATTGATGTTTCTGACAGATAGTCATCATTTTTAGTTTTTTCATTGATTATTCTTTGGTTTCCGTCATAATTGCGACGGCTCACACTATTTTTTAAAAAGAAATATATATTTGTTGTACATTAATTGAGATCTTAAATTATTGATCTTCTCTCTTTTTTTTTATCATAGTTTAACATTCTCTACTTAACAGGGCCAACCATGTGAAGGTGGAAGCTCATCTGGCCCCTCCTAGGATCCTCTTATGACCCTTTACGACACTTTAAGACATCTAAGATGCATTCTTAGGGATTGTAAAGGGTCATAAAGGGTCATAAGGGGTCTTGGGACACAACAGCTGAGAAACATAAATGTAGGCATCATGGTCACAATTATTTTGAGACACAACATTATTAAATGCTATACCCAGATGATGCAACATAACCACTACTCCTGCAGTTCCAAGTTGACACTGTGGGATCCAAAAACCAAAGATAAGGAATCTATATATGGTTTTGGGATCCCACAATGTTAACTTAGAACTACAGGAGTAGTGGTTGTGTTGCATTTTCTGGGTATAGCATTTAGTTATGTCGTGTCTCCAAATAGTTGTGACCATGATGCCTACATTTATGTTTCTCATCTATTGTGATACCTACATTTATGTTTTGTAGCTGTTGTGTTTATTTGCATGTTCTTTATGTGTTTGGCTTCTCTCCCTCACATTGAAAATAATATTTTCCCACTCTAAATTGAGAATGCACATGTAACACAAGCAAAATATGCATGGATCGTAGATGGAGCTAAGAAAACACAACACATTTACATTTTTTCAATAGGTCAAAATTAAAATGTTCGCGATGGTCTATAACTTAAAATACGTAATTAAAGACCTCTATAAAAAATGCAACCCTGTTGTATTTTTCAACTCCACCTGATATCCTATTTATATGAATTGGGATTGCAAATTGAACTAGGTGTCTCCTTCAACATTGCCTGAAACCAAGAGACTGTCACAGTTAACATCTAAAATCATTATTGAAAGTTTGTTATTATTAAAAAGTACACTAGTCTCCTTTGTTTCTTGTACACCATCTTTGTCGACAAGTTTCTTCATGGATGGCCTCCACTTTCTTCCCCACTACAACTGTAACCACTATTCATTCTCCTGTAGTCATTACTATCTTCTCTATTGATCAGACCTCCATTGCAATTTCTCTGATGAAAATTCCAAATTCATTGTTTGGTATTCCTTCATCTCCCCTCAACTCCATCACTTATGGTTAAAAATCAAGTTCCAAGAATCAGAATGGCACATCTCATCATCACAACTAATCCACCTTAAACAATTGCTTAACCATTCTAGACAAGATGATGATTTAAGGTTTTTTGTGAAGCTTCTAACTTGGTAGTTGCAATCAACATTTGCATTACAAGTTTTGTTGTTGTTCAAGTAGTGTGTTTTAGAAAAGAACCCATTGAACATTCTAATACTAATTTCTCCAAAAATATGAAATCCACTAAAATTTAGTGAAAACCCCTCCAACATTACAATAGTGTATAAAAAGAAACTTAGTATTTCTAGTAGCGATAAATAGATTTTTTGAGAAGAGTAGAAGAAACAATAATAGAAACAATACGCTAGGAGGGAGAAAACCCTATAGACTTACGAGATACCTTTGTATGTAGCCCATTAACATTTCAAATGCAAGAATGAAAGAAAACATGGAACTAAGGTCAAACAAGTGTAAATAAACATTAGTCATTATTAAATAAACATTGAGAAATAAACATGAGTCATTATCAAATAACTTGCATAAATGAGAATCATTTTTTTTGGCTTTTTCTTTTTTTCAGCTTCCCTATATTGTTGTAGAGGTGTATCCGTGTCCACATCATCATTTCTTCTCGGTCATGCATGTGATCTCACTATCCTTTGCAAAGGTGGGTCCTCTGCAATAACAAATAAAAAACTTCAATTAAAAAAATATTATCATAATTGGGGTTAATTTAAAAATATATTCATTATTTTTACAAGCATTTCAATACTTTAAAAAACATAAACATGATGCTCTTTACCTTGTCCAACCACATCATCTTGCTATTAGAAATAGGGAATACAGAGAGGGGGGGAGGGGGGGGGGGGTGAATCACTATTCTACAAACTTTATCTTTTGCCCAATTATGGATATAACAGATTATCTTTACACATGCATAACATAAGAAGCTAAACAACATGCATAGCAATAAAACTAAAGAACTCATAACACATGATTTGTTCTTGAGGAAACCCTGGCCAAGGGAAAACCCCAGTGGGGATGGTACCCACAAAGATCCACTAATCAAAAGTATCATGTTAAGGATGTTGACCCCGTTAGGATTCTATTACAAGCATATAGTGTATCGGTCCTGATTAAGGGACTATAGGCCTTGTTAGAAGCCTCAACACTGTTAGGAGTTGGTAGTATAAAATGTGATTACTAGCTAAGCCCACTGCCCAAACAAGTAATGTACAATATACACTAATTACAAAAAGAGGTCAAGGTACACAAACTTATACTACTTGCATCAATATCTTTTTACTGCTCTTTCACTATCGCTATTGCATATACATCATAGATCTCGCATACTACATACATCTTTCTTACATTTTACAATGATATTTATACAAGTTATTAAGGCTAATAACTTTACTTGGTTGACTTCCATATTAAAAAATAACTTTATCCAAGGGTAAACATCTACAATTTCATCTCTTTATATTGTTAAGACATTATTTTGATAAACAAAATAATCCCTTAACTCTTTACCAATTCTGCCTTCATATTATGTCCTATCGACTTCACACTATCTTTAGAAAAATTGTCATAACTCCTTCCGTACATTCCATACTAGCTTGCACTCTAAGATGGGTCATCATTAGTCACCATAGAATCTATGTTCAAGTGCACAAGCACTGAACTTACTCCAATCAATGTCACAAACAAAAACTATGTCCAGGTGCACTGGTGAAAATATTGTCTCACACTTAGACAAATTTGCAATGTGCTCTGTCATACTTGCTCTCTAACTTGTGCGATCTTCATGTGGATCGTATGTTTCCATAATGACAACATCTATGCAATCAACTCAGTCAAATTGCCAACAATCTCCCCCTTTGTCATTGGTGGCAACATGTGAGAAAATTGGCTAAGTGTGCAACTCCAAATTCTCAAAAAATGTCAAAAATTGTGGCCATAGTATAACATATATATAGTATCCTTATAACTCCTCAAAAAATCTTATCTCTAATACAATACTCCCCCTAAGAGTATCAATCCTTATCATATACTATCAGTTTTCTGCTAAATATCTCTCCCCCTTTGACAACAATGACAAAATAAAGGTAGGGAGGGCTACAAAGCCGGTAGGCTTGCAACACAATTTGCAAAATCAATCTTCATAGCTTCTATCTCCTTCTCCCATGATTTCTTAATGGAATCTGCCATGTTAAGTAGTGTGCTCAGTCCATAAGATGATATTTGACATGCTTGGAGGGTCTCAAAGTTAAACTTCTGAAAAGATATCTTAGCTGTAAGACATTCTTCCAACTACTCTTCAATAATTCTTAACTTCATGGAAATATGCTCTCTCAAAAGAGTTAGTCTTCTCATTTTTCTATCTCTCTCATCTTGTAAAATTTTGATTTCATCATAAAGCTTCCAAACTTTCTTCTCAACATCACATACCTTCACATTAGGGCTAGAAAGAAGGTTAGATTCATTCTGAATTTCTACTTCCTTCAACTTGATCTTCTGGTCTTCTTCTACTATCAAAGTCTCTAGTTTTGTACACTGTATGTACAAAGATTTTCCTGTTCCCAAATTCTTCCTCAAGTCCTTGATATAGATATCAAGACTATTGATATCATTTCTAATATTCTAGCTAATGTTCAAAAGTATTCCAGCCTCATAGTCTGCCTGTGCTTTTATCTTTGCAATCTCAGATAAGTTAGTGAACTCATCATCAAAAGTGCTCATCACTTTCTTTGCTTTCTCCAGAGGGTCTGCTTCTACAATCTATGTAGTTACAACACCTTGTAACTTTTTAGTAATGTCCTTCAAACATCCTTCAAGACTCTTAACTTTCTTATTCTTCCCAATGATTTTGTTCAGAGATGTGATCAATTCCATCTGATCATCATCATCTACTTCTTTTCCCAAATCCTCAAACAAAGATCCAATTTGCTTCTTCTTTCCACTCTCAGGAGTAAGACTAATTTCTACTTTAGAGGGTACATGTGCTTGTACTTTTGACACTTTAGGTTCTTCAACAATAGATTGGGTCTACTCTACTTCTATAGTTCTATCCAGTTCATTAAGAGCCGAATTGTCAACAATGTTCTCTAGATTCTTGAATACATTATCATCATTATCCAAGGTAATCTTTATACCTTCAACATTCATAGATTCTTCTTCAATTTTTATAGCTGGTGGAGAGGGAATATCCTCTTGTTTTGCTTCTTCTTGCTCTGCTGCAATTGATGGCTCTCCAACAATTTTTGACATAACTTTAATATTGCTTGTTTTGTCTCTGTATTCACTTCTTCATATTGTCCTACCATGATCTAAATGGTTCTCCTTTTAGTCCTTAAATGGGTGCTAAGGGGCTTTAAAATTTGTTTAAGATGTTCATCATCTCTCACATCACATAGTTTCTTCACAAGATTCTCTTTGATAGATTTGTCTTCCTCTTGTGCTCTCTTCTTCCTGTTAAAAAGTTTCTTGAATAAGTGATCAGGTATCTTACCCTGAATAGTGTCAAACATCTTATTAGCTAGAATCAAGTGCTTGACCACTGCATTTTCAAGATTCAATCTCTTTGAGTAGTCATAGAGGTCATAGTATTTATTCATCTTAGTAAAGTCTCCATCTTTTATAATCTCTTCATTCACTCTCTCAACTCTAGGTTTCCATGCTTTCTTCTGCACAGTAGTATCATCATCTTTAATTTCTACAATTTTCCTAGGAATTGGTGGTACCAAATTTTTCTTCTTCTTACTAGGTCCATTAGCAATTTCTTTCACTCTCTTGCTAGGTGTGGAGGAAGATGATCTAGTAGGTTTCCTCGCTTCTTGTTCCTGCTTAGGTTCCTCTACTTTCACTTTGACTTGTGTAGCTTCCTGTTGTACTGCACTAGATGACATGGGAGGTAAAGACAAAATGTCTTTCTATCCAATATCTCTAATTGCTACTGCTGTCTACTTTGCCACTAAGAATTCTTGCTTTGTCATTCCTGAATCTTTCAGTATTCTCTTAATAGTGCTCTCAACTCTTTTCTTAGACTATTTCTCCTCAAGTATAGCCTTTGTGGAGTTGAAATTTTCTTCAAATGTTCCAAATCTATTACTGTGAGTGTCAACCTTGCACTTAAGTAGACTATTCACATATTCTTCTATCTCAGTTTCAGATATTTCATGGCCAAGAGGGTCTATGAACTCAATTCTAGGTTCTACTGCTTCAATGTAGGTAAAGTTAGTATCAACCATAAAACATACTTCATTTTTGTATTTCTCCACAAGAGACTATGGAATCCTTGATCTGCTAGACACAATATTCTAAAAAGTATTAATAACAAGTACTGCACTCTCATTAACACTGTCAATAACATGCTTTCTATATACTGCATTAATCCTTTCCATTGTATTTTGTCTATCATTGCTGTCATTTCCTATGGTGTAAAGAAATATTATTAATAAGTGGAAAAACATGTAAGTGATCAAAGATGAAAATCTAAATTGTGCATACTTTGCCTTCTTAATCTTCTCCAAGTTTTCAAACAATTGAATTCTTATAATTTCACACATATCAACTGGCACTTTGTCAACACACATCAAATAAGCTATGTGTACCATTCCAGCTGCCATGTCATCCTCTCTTGAATTTGCACAAAACTTAGTTGTTAGGATCTTACATACGTATCTAACATCATGTTGTTGGATCTTACTAATTATAATTCCTCTGCCATTATAGGATGAACTTGTGTTATCAATGACTATTTTTCTTATGTTCTTCTCATTTAAAGGAATAGCTCTAGATTTAGATAGTCTAGTGACTTCACAAATCAAATCAGCTATAATGTATATCACTCTATCTTCTAACCAAAACTTCCCATTATGAATTCTACTAAGGATTATCGTAGTGCATTCTTCATTATCAAACTCATACTGTAATGCATACTTAACAATCTCATTGTCATTCAAATGATCATATCCTTCTTTCAATGCCATGTCCAGGCTGTAAATCTTCTGATACTCATTGGTAAAATCACTATCACTGATGGTTTCTAACTTGCATCCAAGATAACTTCTTACATTCTCTAAATGCAAAACTTCATCTGGTACGGATGATAAAGCTAAACTAGGGTCTTCTTACAAGGGTTCTATTGGTTCCCTCTTCATTATAGGTCTATTTTTGTCTCTAACATTGTGAATTAAAGATACATCCATGATTACTTCAAATTCCTTTTACTGATTCAAAGATCTGCCAAGTAAAATACCTCAATTTCATGATTTTAGGGCTTGCGTAGATTTGACGCTCAAATCCTTCACCAAATCATTGAAAAATGCTTCCAATCACTACTCTTTGATCTCCTTAACACTTGTATTTACTTTTATGATCAAATAACATCGATCATAACCTTTTATTACTTCAATCTCACTTAGGTCTAACATCGCATTCAATTCTTTTGCCTCTTCTTCACAAAAAGTTGTTTCTGCTAACCTGCAAAACTTAAGACTTCTTGCGATCTCACAAAACATAATATTTTTCTTTGCACTCTTAACCATAGTATTAGAACATCATAAAATACCTTGCATTAACTAGACAAGACTCAATTCATCATAAATCTACTTCTACGCTAATCTAAGTTCGTAATCTACTGTAATTTTCATAAATTAAGTGCTTTGAGATAGGTCAGGTAAGGATTCATTCTTACCACTTGATACTTCACCTTTCTGATTACCTTCAATGTTGAGTATGTCTCCTTGATCAGTACCTTTAACAAACTTCACTTCATCTGTATTGCTATAGCAACCTTTCTATTTGTTTCTTGCATCTTCATTTCTTCTTTCATGATTTCTAGGGTTAGGGTTAGGATGAAAAACTCCATTGTTTATTCTGCAAAACCTTGCTATATGTCCAATCTTGTTGCATATCTAACAAACAATTCCATTATTTCTATATCTTGGTCCAGGTGGATTAATCTATGATCTGCAGTTTCTAGCAATGTATCCAACCTTGTTGCATCTATAACATATTACTCCATTTCTTCTATTCATATCTTCAATAGGTTTCTTATCTGCATTGTTAGTATTCTTAAACATTCTAGTACCATCATTATTCTCAATAAATTTAGGTTTCCTACAATCAATAGCTCTATGTCCAAATCCATGGCAATTATAACAATAACCATTAAGAGGTTTAAATTGCTTACCTATACAATCTCTCTTCATATGACCAATAGTATTACAAGAAAAACATCTACCTTTGAATTCTCTTTGCATACCTTTGGGTGATTCCTCTTGCTTTGCTAATTCTTCTTCTTTAGGTGTATCTTTAGATTTGTTGATCTCATCAGACTTCTTCTCAACTATGCTGTTAGATACTTTCAAATCTAGTTCCTTGCTTTCATCATTTTCTTTAAGAGTGTTAAATGCAAGACCAGTCTTATCATAGAATTGTTTCTGAAAAGATGCTTGTTTATCAATCTTCTCACTAGTTGAATATAACCTTTCAAGTTATTTCTTGGATTGAGTTAGTTCACCTTTCACAATCTTGTTGTATTTCTCAAGTTCAACATACTACAAATTGACTTTCTCAAGTTTAGATGTTACATTTCCAAGTTTAGATTTCAGTCCTTCATTTTTAGTCTTTACACTTTCATTCTCAGATTTTAGATTTGCTTCATTCTTGCCATTTCCATCTTTCAAACTAAGCTTCAAATTTTCTATCTTCAATTCATGCTTAAGGATCTCATTTTCTTTTTCCACATTGTCATTACAATCTTCAATAAAAATTTTAGATTCTTTTTCAGATCTCAGATCTTCCAATTTGTTTTTCAATTTCTCATTGAGGTTCTTTGCATCATCATATTTTCCTTTTAGAGTGTCTCTTTCATCAGTAAGCATATCAATCTATTCAAGAGCTTCTTCAAGATTCTTTTGTAGTTGATCCATATCCATAGAGATCTTACTCAAGCTGCTAGGCTTTCCTTGAATGATTCTTCTTTGAGTAACTAAGCTCTGATACCAATTGTTAAAAATAGAGAATACTAAGAGGGGGGGGGGGGTGAATTAGTATTCTAAAAACTTTATCTTTTTCCCAATTATGAATATAACATATTATCTTTACACATGGATAACATAGGAAGCTAAACAACATGCATAGCAATAAAACTAAAGAACTCATAACACATGATTTGTTCTCGAGGAAACCCTGGCCAAGGGAAAAGCCCGGTAGGGATGGTACCCACAAAGATCCACTAATCAAAAGTATCTTGTTAAGGATGTTGACCCTGTTAGGAGTCTATTACAAGCATATAGTGTATCAGTCCTAATTAAGGGACTATAGGCCTTGTTAGAAGCCTCAACCCTGTTAGGAGTTGGTAGTACAAAATGTGATTACCAGCTGAGCCCACTACCCAAACAAGTAATGTACAATATACACTGATTACAAAAAGAGGTCAAGGTACACAACCTTATACTACTTGCATCAATATCTTTTCATTGCTCTTTCACTATCGCTATTACATATCCATCATAGATCTTGCATACTACATACATCTTTCTTACATTTTACAATTACATTTATACAAGTTATTAAGGATAATAACTTTACTTGGTCAGCTGCCATATTACAAAATAACTTTATCCAAGGGTAAACATCTAGGATGTCATCCCTTTATATTGTTAAGACATTATTTTGATAAACAAAATTATCCCTTAACTCTTTACCAATTCTACCTTCATTTTCTATCTTGTCGGCTTCACACTATCTTCAAAAAAACTATCATAACTCCTTCTGTACATTCCATACTGACTTGCACTCTAAGATGGGTCATCATTAGTCACCATAGAGTCTATGTTCAAGTATGCAAGCACTGAACTTACTCTAGTCAACATCACAAACAAAAACTGTGTCCAGGTGCACTAGTGAAAATACTGTCTCACACTTAGACAAATTTGCAATGCGCTCTGTAATACTTGCTCTTTGACTTGTGTGATCTTCATGTGGATCATATGTTGACATAATGAAAACATCTATGCAATCAACTTAGCCAAATTTCCAACACTTTCCCGGAGGCTTGAACATCAACACGCTCATCACAAACAACCTCTACATCCTCTGCAACTACAATACAAAATGTTTTATTAATCCCAACACATTATAATTAAATTTTTTTTACTATGCCAAATTCAATTTAGCATGTTTACTTGTATTAAATATTCATTAATCAAAATTTGAATAGAAAATATATACCTTGAGTACTACAATTCACATTACAATTGATGCCTCCGTCGTGCTCGGCTGGTGCAGTATCAATATTGGCAGGCTACATTCCAATGCAAATAATTAGTTGGAACTTAACATCAAATACAATAATTGGTAAAGTTTTCAACTTGAAATAAAAATCAATTGGCTTATGTACCTGATCAATAGATCCAGCAGAAGAACCTTGCTAGCCAGGACTTTATAGCCTTGCTTGTAGCCTATTTTTTTGTCCTCTTCTATAATCAATTTTTTGAACTCTAAGGCTTGCATTTTTTATTAGTATCATGAATTTTTATTGTAGTGAATTTCATCAAAACTAAATCTATTGCAATTTAATTATAAATATTTGCATACGATTTTTCATTTACTAATACTTACAACTCATGCAACAAGTTTTGAATATCTACCTGAGCCAAGCCTGTGTTGCCCATGCTTTTAGTTTTTTGTTGTTGTTTCCTTTGTTGTGTCAGGAAACCTATGTGATTTTTGAAATATGTTAGATCACATAAGTACAAAGAGTAAATAGTACATAATTTCATTATTAACACTATCACATACCTTCTTTCCTCAGGTGATACTACTCGTCCCCTATGTCTTGCACTTCTCTCAAGTGCATCCTTTTTAAGATCCTCCCACTCATTAATAGGAATATAGGGAGGTTGCTCGTAATAAGGGTTGTGTTCTATTTGGCTCTTGTAGTTGTCCCTAATATACTTCAAAGTAGTGCCCACTTTTTCAAGGAGTCTAAGTCTATGAAAGACTTTGGGTCCAAAAAGTGTTGTCATTGAGTCAATGAGTTTATTCTTTAACCCTTTATCTTGTAATGACCACCTTTTAAGAAAAAAATTGTTAGATTCATAAATGAAGTGAAGCTACCTTTTAATATACTTGAAGAAAGGGATGAAACAAAATCTAATCTTGTAATGAAATCAAAATATGATACCATGTGCGTATGGTCAACCCAAAAATGTGCAAACATTCATCATTAATTTTTCATAAAATCTATGATTCCCTACAAGATAATTACGAGATTATTATAATTAGTTATTGCAAGTTACCACACAGGGGGTTAGTGCATTATGTTATGAGTATTATATTGTATAGTAAAAGAAAGGATCAGTCTTTAAAGTACCTAGAAGCTGGGCTATTCTCAAGGGAAGACCATCTTCATTGCTCATGAGCAATTGATCACACTGTATTGTTCCTAAACATTTAACACGAGTACATCTAGGAATTGCATCATCACCTCCTACATAAAATAAATCCAATATTAAAAAATGCCCCCTAAGAAATAATATATAGTTCATGTGAAATAAACACATGATAAATAAGAGAGAAAAAGAGGAGTCTACTTACCAATAGTAGGTGTTTTCATTGCATCTATGGTCATACTACGTGTTACCAACATTGCAAGCAAAACTACTTCTATGGATTTGATCCTTGTACTAGGCACCGTACTCAACATAGGTTCAATAGCAGGTGTTGAACAAAAATATTGTTAGAGCATAAAAAAATATGGATAACCATGGACAAGATGGAGGATAAACATGCAATGTACCACCTGAAGTATTTGCATCCGAGGTAATGCCCTTTAATCTATTTAGCATCCCCTGTAAAGAGAACACATATATATTTTAGTTAATGACATAAATAAAATAGTATACTATAAAAATCATTATTGAAATTTTTCTATAGTTAAAAACTACATTAATACTTACTCTATAGTTCTGAACACGACCAATCAACATATCCGCTACCATCTATATTTCAAGAGTGTGAGGTTGCATATTTGCTATTCGAGCTAACTCTTTTGATATTGCATGAAGAACCCTTTCTAGTGCAACCACAAGATTAACCTTTGATAAAAATCAACATCGAATGGATCCTGCTTATTCTATGGCTCCTCATGGACTACTTGTTCCTTTCCCTTTTTCTGATCAGCACTCATTTGTGAGAACAATATTATTAGCCCTTTATTTAAAAGAAATCCAAAATAGTAGAACAATAAAAAATACACATTAACATAACAAAAAATATGCATTAACATTTTTATTGTATGTGCATTTGTACAACAACAATGAGTTTTACCTATTGGGAAGAAGTCCTATGAGAACTATCACCGGTGTGCGTATCGTGTGGCTCTTGATCCATACTATAGCTCTGTATTTCAAAAAAATCATTCAGACATGTTAAAACACGTGTTCTTATTCTAAGTTACATTGAATAATAGACAATTATTAAAATGTGTACCACCTTATCCATGATAGTGATTGGGTTTTGTATCTATGTGATTCAAATTGTAATTGATAAGCAGCTCCTTGCCTCCACGTATTGATTTGATCACACATATAAATACACAATTTCCCTTGCGTGCCTCAAATATGCAATTGGTTTGCTTCTTAGTTGACACAAGTCATGTACTATTTATAAAACTTGCAATATTCCCTGATGCTTTGGGTCTTCCATCAATGTATATAGCTACTATTTTACTTTTCTCACTGACTTTTTTTTGTATATAATTTTCCGTGAGTGCATACCTACACAAATTTTTTTTATATTTAACAATCTACATCCAACTATTGTAATCATAACAAGGTCCAACATACTCCATCAATTTGATAACTTTGTTGTAAGATACCTTTATGTCATGCATGGAAAATAGGCCCAAACCATGTAATGAAGATGGTACTATGTGATATATCCTCTTTTTAACACAAAAATTAGTGTTTATTGAAGGAAGTTCATCAGGAACCCATTGTTTCTGTAGATGTTTGTACTTAAACAACAACTTGGAGTCACCTTTTCTCTCATCATCATGAGAACTCGGCCCCCCTTGAGGAAGGAAAAATTTCATGTGTTTAATGAGTTTCTTTCTGATCTTTTGACCTTGAGTCGATCTTATTGAATTACACATACTAAATGTCTTACTTTCTTCTTCCATTCCTAGATTTTCCTCACTCAAGGAAGACAATTCTAACAAATGCCTATTCGCTGGTACCTACACTTCATGCAATGAGAAAGATAGGTGGCAATGAGAGAGATATTTTACAAATGGTAAAAGACATTAATCTCTATGGGGTGTATTGACTTGTACTTGACAATCCATGAGACTGTGTGGGATACCTGACATAAGATAATAGTTATATAATCAGAAAAACATAGTTCACTCCATAGTTTTCATTATATCTTGTGAAGGACATTATACATTTTTAAAATTATCTATTTATCCAACAATATTTTGAATATCTCAGCATTGCATATTGTTGGTAAATAGATTGTTCCATTTAGATTTAACTCTTTATTTGCCCAAAATATCCTTAAGAAACAATGTGAATACAAGCAGTTGGAAAGTTGTTAACTGTTCAACTAACTTCCCTCTGAATTTTAATAGTTACAGCTCGCTTATGTAAAGTAATGGAAAGAATTTTGTTTGTTCTAAATCCTAATTGGGGGGGGGGGGGTATGTTCTTAACCAGAGAACAACAGAGGTAACCAAATTAGCCCTCGGTGAGAAACTAATCTAGGCAGTGAATTTGATTTCTAAATTTTAGAAAACTCTATGATTTCACAGTGCTTATGAATTCACACTAGTGGTGATGCATCAATGAATTCTACTCAAATTAATGAAATGCAATAAAACAACATGGATGAATATGATCTAAATAGGACATATGTGTATTCCCCCAACCTTCAAGTAATACTTTGATTACTATTGATTAGCTGTACTAAAGAAGAGAAATAGAACACTGTCTATTCACTAATTTCAATGTAGCTTTTAAGGAAAACAAACATGCAGACTTACAAATGCATGGACCAGTAAATAAATGGAAAAAAACACATTTCAAATTGACTCCGCAACAAGATGTATTTCACACCAAAAATTAGCCAACCTTTTCATTGATTTTCAAAGTATTACATATAGGCTTCAAGAGCTAAGCTGTTACAAAATCAGTTGAATCAATTCATATTCTATAGAGTTGGTAAATGACAAGTGTCCATTTATTGATTATACAATGTGCATCAAAAAGAAAGAGGGGAAAGCTATTTTCTTTTCACTGGCTTGTTCACCTTCTCCAATTTAACCTTATGAGCTTCGACGGCCGTAAGAATTGAAATCATTTTGTCAGAATCTAGGATGTACACATTCTTCAATCTTATGAGCCACTGGGCATGATCCTTCTCTATGTGTTTAGCAGTATCCTTTCAGGGTTGTGTCTTCATCATGGCCTTATATATGCATCTATCAAGCAGTTGAAGGTCTTGTATTCTATCAAGGTGAGACCCAAATAACTCTGTAAGCTGGTCCAAGTAATCAGAGAATGACTTCTACATGCTGGGTATACCGATTAGACTCTTTCCATCTCCACTGGCTTGAGACTGACAATGAAGACCTATCAAATATATAAATATTTTACCTTTCTCCTTACTGACTTCTTCCTCAGTTGCTTTGATTCCTACCTCCACTTTGATTATCATTTCCATGTTGAATCCTACCCCTTGGAGCCATTTTATTAGAGGTTCATCACATTTCTATAATATGATAGCCTTGATGGCCTCCTTAGTCTTCATAGCTACTAGCTAGTATAGAAGCACCATACACTCTTTGCATCTCAACCTTTGTATTGTGAGTGTCTGCATATCTCCTTTGAGAGAATCCTTCTCTTCCTCTAAGTGTAGGAGGACATTGTCAAGCTGCTAAATGGTGACTAGACCTTTGGACTTGAGACATTTAATCCCCCTCCAGCCAATATGCTCAAAATGTCTATCCTCTTGTAGCTTAGCAAGTATCGCCTGATTCTAGGCTACTGCAGGATCAAATGTTGTCAGGAAATTGGGTAGGCTCGCTATAGGAGCAACCAAATGTCTAATGAAGTTAGTCATTTCTTTGATCTCTGCCTTGAGTTGAGTCTTTGTAATTTTGAGCCCTTCAAGCTCTTCTTCGATCAAGACATTGCTAGACTTCCACAGGTCTAATTTTGTGTCTTGTCAGGAAAGTCCTATGTCTAATGACTATGGTACAAAATCTGAGGTAGTAAGATCTTTGATTTTTTCATCCTTTAATGACTTGGCTAATTCCATAGTCAAGTGACTTGGATCAGGATGTCGACCAAGAGTGGTCAGTGTCCTAGACTTCTTACCCTTGCTTTCGGCTAGGCCCGACTACATTACTTGTGAAAGCATCTCGCCACTAGGAGTACTTAGCTCAGATCTCTTTCTCTTCTGATCAATAGTGTTATCAATCCATGATTCCACACTTGTGACCTCAGTCGTAGAGAGTAAGTCTTCTATGAATAACTTCCTCATAATAGGAGGAGAAGCCTTCGACTTGGAAGTGAAAGGATTAACTTGCAGAGAAGAAATGCTCTTTAATTTTTAAGGAAACCCCAAGTGCTCATCCATCCCACCAATTTCTGAACTGCTACCATCATCATCGATTTTGAAAACAAGAGGGACATGTTGGCTGGGAGTGTCATTTTTTATTTCCATGGTTCCTCCTTGGGCTTACTGCTCTAGTTCCATGGCTCTAACATCTTCTTCCGTTAGTTTATTAGATTTCTTGACTTTGGCTTCCTTGTTAGAACCAATGACTAGAGATGATCCCACTCCACAAGTTTTCTCAAGTGAGATTTCCTTCTAGGGTGGTTGATCATCTCCACCTACTAGTTGGGCTGGTCCCTTTGCTACAAATGAAGCTAGAAAAGAGGAGGATACAAGAGCACTCATTGGCTTGACCATAGGATCCTTTTGAGGGGTAGGCTGCCTAGACCTCTTCTTCCTTCCCATCATCAACTGTCCCCACTTATCGGTCCTCTTGATAACTTTATCCATTAAGGTCTCCAAATTTTCTATGACTTGAGCTTGAACTGGTTTCGAGCTCATAGGATAGGGCTTGATTTGATCCTGATATGTGTCTGTATACATATATTCTCCATCCTCAACAAGGCCTTCAACATTAATGTTGACATTGAACAACTTGATTTGTTCAATGGTCATCCTGGATTAAAATCTCTCTTGGCTCTCCAACCCATCTTTGCATTTTGCCTAATAATCTTTGAGCTTGGGAATGTGCCTGGATATAGAGCCCATCTATAGATAATTTTTGGCATACCCTACTGGATCGAACTGTGGTCTTGACATCTCATACTTCTCTAGCTTGTATCTACTATCGAACGCCTTTGTCACATTCTTAGCATTTGATCTTGATGCACAACTGTAGGCTCCAATGGTAATAGGGAATTCATAGCCTTTCTTCTTAATCCCTGCACTGATTAGGTTCACTTGCAACATTTGATAGATCACGTCCATGAGCATGATCATATCATCAGGGTACCTTGGTAGCTTCATGGGAAAATCATCAAAACCTGCAAGACGAAGGTATGAGAAACTAGCAAATTGAATAAAGAAGCTCCCAAATTAAGTGATGAATTCCATAGCCTCTAGCAAGAACCTCTACTCTAGGAATAGTTGCAATTCTCTACACAACCTCATTGTAAATAAGTCATTAACTCTAATGAAATCAACATAGCTATTTTGCAACTTCAAATGGGGGAAGAAATCATAAATTTTTACATCATCTTCATATTCTTCTATCTTAGGGAGTCCTAGCCATACTTACAACGTAGCTAAAACATATATCAAAAAAGAAGACATATAGAAACTCTTCTGGTACTTAGTGAGATTTAGAGCATTGGATAGATTTTCACTTACCACTTGAGCCTAGTCTATATAATGGTGCTCAACACATATTACCTGGACCAAGAAGAAGTAATGTTCTATGAAGTTCAATGCATCGCTTTCACCTTTAATCCTATGGAGGAGCACTAGGATGTTGATGATCTCAGCCTTCAAATCTATCTTGAAAAGCATCTTTTCCACTTTTCCATTTATGCTTGTAACTTTTTGAAACAACGAGCTCATGATCTCTTTCCTGCATCTCATCTTCTTTTCATTGTATTCTAAAATTGGGATCAAGAAGTTCATATATAAAAAATCTGCTTGCTCTAGGATATGAAGGCTATTCTACACAGACTCTCTATCAATAGAGAGGAGTACTATGTCATTTGACAATAAGATTTACTTTGTATCTGGATTGAACCTAGCTATGCATTCCCAGATTAGCTCATGAGCTTGAACCCCAATAGGAAATCCAACGACCTCGATGAAACCACTCCCTTTGAGCTTTTGTGTCATAGGATGAAGATTTTCTTCACTTAACCTCTTGTGAAAATTATCTAAATCATAGAACCTGAGAGATGTATCCATCAAATTGTGCCATTCAGATGTGATTCCGTTCAAGCCATCGAAACATGAATCTAGTGGCCATAGCTTCCAATTTCTGATTCTGATTTACTATTAAGAAGCTTTGGAGGATGCTGTGAGATGATTTGTGAATTTTTGGGAAATCAAAGGCATATGTGAATGAACAATAATTTTTTCTTAATGGTTTGAGTCTTTTTTGTAAACATCCTGCTTCCCTACTGTTACTTTCCATATCTCGCACCACACGAGTGAGGGATTTTAAAAAATATCTGTTAAAGTTCTAATGTTAAGATTTGAATTAAATGCACCTTATTAATGGCCTTAAGAAATTAATTCTACCTATTTGGAGTAGCTATAATGGTAACTTAATTTGTGCAGCATATTTTTTCTTTTCCACTTCCCATATTGCCTTTGTTAGAAAACTCACTTTGCAGGTAGAAACCCGATTGGGAGAAAACTGAAGGATCAATTTCCTGAAACTCTAGGACCAGCTCATTTCCTTAGCAATTTCTTTTTAGATATCAGAATGGGCTATCCTCCTCATAATAGATCATTCAATCCCCATGACTTCTTGAGTTTATTTCTTCACAAGTTACTTCTTCTTAGAAAATGACCTGCTCAAGTGATTTTTTGATAAGGGAGAAGCTAGAAACCAATTCTCTGAAAATGGGTTCTTATTCACCATCTCATACCTTTGAGGCATGTTATTCACTAGAGGGGCTCAAAATTACCTCCTCAAATGAAGGTGCTTGGCTTTGGGGAGTTTCTGATACACTTTGCAATGTTCTTCGGAAAAAACACTCTTGTAGGGAAAACTCTGCAAGCGGTGGAGTTCATTACAACTTTTCTACTAAGTTACTTTACTGGACCTGATTCTTTTTTAAATAGAGAACCTTGATCTCTAGGCCTTGTATATGTGCTTGACGATCCTAGTTCTCTTTACTCGTGGTAGATTACCTTCATGGGCTGAAACCCGCTGAGGAGAAGGTGAATTTCATTTTCCTAACAAAGAGAAGAGATGTTGTTTTGAAGCTTCTTTGTCACATAAATGCCATTAGTAGAACTAAAGGAATACAAATCTTTATCGAATTAGGAACTATAACCTACCCACTCTTAAGATGAAATAAAAAACTATCATGAGTTTAAATCAGAAAGAGGCGTGAAGGGATAATTCGATAAAGACCACCTATCCTAGGGAAGGTCTAGAGTTAGAATCTAGTTTGAATACCTCAAAATTCATGACTCAATCTAGCACAAGGTATCCACCTTTGTTTTCAAGGGTGAAAAATAAAAGTGGGGCTATATTTGGCTCTATTTGGGGACTTGGATATGTTAATATCTAAGTAAGGAATCTAAATCTCTAATTTCACAAAGTTCAATGAAAAGGTGGCTTGTAAGAAAACTAAAGGAAAGCAAGAGAACAAAAAGGAAAGACAAAGCGAGAGAAAAACTAAACTATTGAAAATAGAAATAGGAACTAAACATAACTATCATGCAATACAAGGGTTAACTATTTTCAGTTTGCAACTTGATACAATTTCAAATCTTGACCATTATATGTCAAGGGTAGCACCTCACCATTTGGATATGCCAGTTTGAAGGAATTTCTATCAAAATCCTGATTGATAATGAATGGCGCCCTTTCTAGAGTGTTTCAAATTTTCCATGCATTCCTTTAGGCACCCTTTGTTCATCCCATAGCAGCACTAAATCTCCAACCATGAAATTCCTTGTTCTGGTTTTCTTATCAAAGAGATTCTTTACCCGCATTTGATGTTCTGTGATGCGATCAACAATCTTCTCTCCTTCTTCAACTTTATTTAGATACAGAATTTGCTTTTCTAACCCATCCTTATAGATGCCATCTTTGACCACTGTTCTCAATTTGCCAATTCCAGAGGTAGGGGAAGGCTTGCCTCAACTCCCTATACCAGTTCAAAAGATGAAATACCAATTGCCCTCTTTTGAGTTACTCTGTCAGCCTAGAGTGCTTTGTGAATTTTCTTATACCAAGTCCTTTGATTATCTGATACGAGATTCCTCACTATGTTCACCAAGTTCTTATTACTTGACTCAGCTTGACCATTCCCTTGTGGGAAATAGTCGAACGAATGACTAGCAGTTATTCTATTCTCAAAACAAAAATTGTTAATCTCAGCTGAAGAAAAGTAAGCTGCATTGTCCATAACTATTTTAACTAACACACCAAATCTTACTATGATGTTCTCCTTGATGAATTCACACACTAATTCAGAATTAGTTCTCTTGGTGTCCTTTTCTTCCACCCATTTCATAAAATAATTAGTTGTTCTAATTATATAAGTGTGACCAACACTTGATGTAGGATTAATAGGCCTGATAAATTTGAGACCACAATACTGGAAGGGACCTTCTATTACCACTAGTTTGAGAGGGAGAGCTGCCAGTTGAGGTTGACCTATGAACATTTTACACTTTTCACATTTGGCCACCCAGTGATATGCATCTTTGAACATCCCTGGCTAATAATAGCATTGCCTCAAAGTTTTAAATGTGGTTACAGAGGATGAGAAATGCCCACCACAAGCTTCATCATGGAATGCTTTTAACAACCTCTCCTACTACTGCTTCTCAACACACCTAAGAAAAGCTCCATCTAAAAACCTTTTATATAATGTACCTTCCCAAATAACATAATTAGCAGCCTTCCATTTTAGGTCTCTCCTTTGTTTAGCTGTCCATCCCTCAGGACATTCACCATAAGTTAGGAAATATACAATATCTTCAAACCATGGGTCTTGTAAACTCACTGCCAAAACTAACTATTCTGCTTCAAGATGGTTGTCTTCTTTACTATCGGCCATAGCCTTACACAATGCATTTCCTCACACAAACTTAGTAGGCTTGATCTCTATGTCATACTCTTGTGTTTTGGCTACCCAAGCCCCTATGTTATTGCATCCCACATCTTGTTGGGTTAATATTCTCTTTACAACAATATTAGGAACAAATACAACTGAGTGGGAGTGTAAGATATAAAATTTGAAGTTCTTCAAAGCTTTTGCCACCGAGAAAGCATGCTTCTTAGTTTGAGAATATCTTAGCTCATGATATTTCAATGGCATACTCATAAAGGCAATAGAATCTTGAACTCCTCCATTTTCTTGCATAAGAATAGCTAACAGTGTATGTTCATATGTGTAACAATAAATCATAAAATCTTTCTTATAATCTGGGTGGCATAAGATAGGGGCATTGGTGATAGTGTCTTTTATATCTTTGAAGGATTTTTTACTAGGGTCATTCCACTTGAAATTTTGATTACCCTTCATCATGTCTACAATACATTTGGTGATCTCTGAAAAGTTAGGGATGAATTTTATGAGGAAATTCACCTGACCAAAGAAGGATTTCACTCCAGTCTTACTTACAGGTAAACTTAGCCTTTGAATGGCTTTGATTTTTTTTGGATCAATCCTAATACCTTCTTGTGACATGATATGACCTAGGAGTTTTCCTTCAGTAACACAAAAAATTGACTTCTTAGGATTGAAAGAAATCCCATGCTCTCTACACCTTCACAATACTCTCTCTAGGATTTTGATGTGATCGTTCCTTTTCTTAGAGAACACATTTAAGTCATCAAGATATATGAAAATGATCTTATCTTTCATATCTACAAAAGACAAATCCATACCTCTTTGAAATGTTGCACAATCAATGATAAGAGAAAATGACATTCTGTGATATCCAAATGTGCCCCAGGGAGTGGTGAACGCAGTCTTATGTTGATATTTCTCTTCTACCTCAAATTGGTTGTATCTAGAAAAGACATCAAGCATAGACATCATTTCAGCCCTTGCAACCATCTATAGCAAATGATCCATGTTGGGGAGTGCATAGTTATCCTTCAGGGATGCTTGATTTAAATTTCTAAAATCTACACATATCCTTATTTCTCAATTCTTCTTCCTCACAGGGACAATATTTTCTATCCACATAGAGTGGTGGATAGGGTAGATAATCCTAACTTTGAGCATTTTGTCAACCTCCCTAAAGATGGTGTCTACCACTTTTTGATTGTAGTTTCTTTTCTTCTGTCTGAATGGGGCAGCATCAAGTTTTAGGGGAATTTGATGCTTGAACATTCCTCCCATAAAGCTTTTTAAATCCTCATAACTCCAAGCGAAGACATCCTGATATTCTAGAAAAATCCTTCTAGCTTCTGCTTTCTCTTCAAGTGCACAACACTTCCCTATGTTTATCATCCTGGGATTTGATTCATTCCTAATGTTCATTCCTTCATATTCTTTGATCGTTAGACCTTTCTCTATTCACTTCTTCCTAACATAAGTGTCATGACGATTGAACAATTTATCCAATGAAACAAAATATGGGGAATGACATTACCTTGTAATTGAATCACACTTGGTTCATCTTTCTTCTACTTCTTGGGATGATCTTGTGAGGGATCATTCAAATTTTCTTTAGGAGGACTATCATTACCTTCAAGGAAGAGTTGCAAACATTTTTCATCATCGAACACTTTCCAATCATCCATGTTATCAGGTACCAATGGCTTGTACATTACCTCTACCTAGTACTTCTTATCTTTAAATTCCAAATGAGGTAGTAGCAAGGAAGTGGATACTGCCTGTGAATCTTCTTTGGAATTTAGCTCTCTAGGGACATATTCTATTGCAAAGGCATCCAATTCTTCAATCTTGTCCCATACTCTATTCCTGTAGCTCTTTAGCTTCCGAGTTTTGATAGAGTATTGGCTTTTGATTTGGCACACAATTAACTCGGCATCACCTCAAGATCTAAGAATTCTCATACATTTTTCCTTCACAACAACTATCTCAAGTAACAACACCTCATACTCAGCCATATTATTGGTGTTTGTGAATTCTAGTTTGTAGGTCATAGGCTCAGGTTCAGCCAAGGGTGGAATTAATAGAACTCCAAAACTAGACCCAAAAGAAGAACAACTACCATCAAATTCCAATGTCCAAACTTATGGAGTCTATTCTTTCTCAAAGACCTCCACCTCTTCTTGTTCACTCTCAAATTCATCATCAATACCCTGGGTAAACATCATGTAATTACCGAACTCTAATTCTCGATACAAGATTTGAGCTTTTGGATCGTCGAATTTCAACACTGTAAACTTTGACTTCTCTTTAGGTTCTAGTTTAAATTTTTAATTTCCCATAGGAATAATTGCCTGGGACCAATCCAACTTAATTTCACCACCCATGTCTCTGCAAAAACTCTTGCTGAGCAACAACCCGTAACTTGCTAGTATATCTCCAACAAGGATTGTCAGTAGCATCTTCTTTTCAGGATGGGAAGCTATAGCTACTTGGGCAGCAAGAGCTACTTGGGCATCTTTGATTTGGCCAAGTAGCAAGACTTTCTTAGCGTTCATAGAATAACACCTACCATGGACTTTTTTCATGGTGAGGCCTAAGGCTTTGGCCACAGGGGAAGGCATCACATTATCAGAGGCACCTGAATCTATGATACAATTTCTAAGTTTACAACCATTGATATACAAGGAAACATAAAATGGTTCGGGTTTTTGACCTAGGAAGGTAGCTAGCACGGTGGTTAATCTTTCTTCAAATAGTTTTTCTAGTGAGGAATCATCTTCATTGGAAGAGGAAATATTATGATTCAACTTAACACTATCTCCCTTGAAGTAATCTATGAATCTTTTCAATTCAATAGGATTCGACCTTAAATAGTCTATGGGAGAAATTTGAATCTTGGAATTTTTATAGAACTGAATGAAATCAAAGGAGTCATTTTCCTTACCTGGCTATGAGATTCTCATTTCCCAACTATTTTCTTTCATACCTAAAGTAGATGCATCATTGGTTCCTATTGAAGGAATGACAATGAGAGTTTTATCTTTTTGGCTCTGACTTATGACCACACAAGTAGTGCTATCTATGGTAGTGTAACACTCTCTTTGCTCTTCAGAATCAGGTTTATACTCACAAAAATATTTACAGAGTCACCATGAGAGCATGAATCCGGTTCATTGTCTAGTGTCGTAGTGTCTAATTCATTGGTAGATAACAACTGCATCATACGAGCTATTTCAAGATATCTCTCACCATTATGGTCCATCATTAGATGAAATATGCACATATTTCCTCTCTTAGGGGGAGCCTCAATTACAAGCCTCTATTGTGGAGTAGGTAATTGTAATGTCCTTCCATCATTATTTCTATTATTCAGATCCTAGAACGATTTTTGATATGGGTTGTTTAACTTAGGGAGTTGTCTTTTCAAAGCAATGATTTCATTAGACATATTCTGCATCATTTGATTAGTTGATGTGGTGCCACTTGATCTTGGACTTGTTTGTATTTCTATTTTCCATCTACCAACAGAGATCATGCCATCTTTCAACTAAATGGCTGTTCTTTGAGCACCGTCTAAATTTGTAGGTTGTACTCTTCTTAGATCATAGTTAATGTCTGGTGGCATGGCACCCATAAAGAATATCTTCAGGTTCATGGAAGTGGGTCTATCAGTAGTGGGAATTCTGTTGGTGATCTTATTGAACTTAGCAATGAATTCTCTCATAGTCACAAAAGCTTGTTTCTTGATGGAGGTCAATTGCACCAACATGGCATGTTCATCTTCAGCTGTTTTAAACCCAGCTTCAAAAACTGACCTCATAGTAGCCCAACTCGTAATTGAAGCGTCATCCAAATGATATAACCAATCTGTCATTGTTTCAACTAGAGTTTCAACAAAAAGTCTGATGGTAACATCTTCATGTGCAATTCCCAGGATGTGTATTTCTGCAAAGAAGGCTTTGATGTGTTCATCCATAGTAACTTTCCCATCTCCCGATAACTTAGGAAATTTCTTTCTAGACCCTAAAGGGAGTGGGTGATATGCTGCGAACTATAACGGACTAGTTGCAGTGGCCCATGGAGCTGCCATGACTGTATGTGTAGGATGTTGCAGAAAAGTAATAATTGGAGGAGCAACTACTCCATGTAATGTAAATACTTGAAAAGCTGTAGGCAATGAAGATTGTGTCTTTGGGGGTGAGGGTGGTCTACTCTAGCTTCTTTTGTCACCTTTCTAATGAGGTAAGTCAATTATGGGAAAGCCAAGCTCTGTGAGCCTTTCAAATGTAGGGTCTTTTCCACCTTGCTCCTTGGTACTTCTAAGAAACCTTCTTTGATCTAGAGCTCCCAATTAGTTTTATGGCCTAGCTTTGTGTTCTGCTTTGCATTGGTTTCTTATCTGAATTTCTCTTTCAAGTGTTTCTGCTCTCGCTTCTTTTTGTTCAAGCACTTGACTCACATTCCTATAATGGTCTGCGTTTCTTCTATATCTCCAGGTGAAAGTATTCAAGGATGAGACTATGTCTTCTTGATCATTTTGAAAGCCAAGATTGGGTTGAAGCACAGGGAACACATTCTCATGAGGTAACACCATTTTTCCTAATGGAAAATATTCTAGTCTAGCGATTGTTTCTCTCCCCAACAAAGTCACCAAAAATATGTTGGTAAATAGATTGTTCCTTTTAGATTTAACTCTATATTTTCCCATAATATCCTTTAGAAACAATGTGAATACAAGTAGTTGGAAAGTTGTTAACTAGTCAACTAACTTCCCTCTAAATTTTAATACGTACAGCTCCCTTATGTAAAGATATGCAATGAATTTTGTTTGTTCTAAATCCTAATGGGGTGGTATGTTTTTAACCAGAGAACAAAAGAGGTAACCAAATTAACCCTCGGTGAGAAACTAATCCAGGCAGTGAATTTGATTTCTAAATTTTAACCAACTCTATGATTTCATAGTGCTTATGAATTCCAACTAGCGGTGATGCATCAAAGAACTCTACTCAAATTAATGAAATGCAATAAAAAAAAATGGATGAATATGATCTAAATAGGACATATGCATATTCCCCCAACCTTCAAGTAATACTTTGATTACTATCAATTAGCTATAGTAAAGAAGACAAACAGAACTCTGTCTATTTGCTAATTTCAATCCAGATTAAGGAAAACAAACATTTAGACTTACAGATGCATGGAATAGTAAATAAATGGCACAAAACACATTTCAAATTGACTCCAAAACAAGATGTATTTCACACCAAAAATTAGCCGACCTTTTCATTGATTTTGAAAGTATTACATATAGGCTTCAAGAGCTAAGCAGTTACAAAATCAACTGAATTGATTCATATTCTATAGAGTCGGTAAATGACAAGTGGTCATTTACTGATTATACAATGTGTATCAAAAAGAAAGAGGGGAAAGCTATTTTCTTTTCATAGGCTTCTTTGCCTTCTCCAATTTAGCCTTATGAGCTTTGGTGGTCGTAAGAATTGGAATCATCTTGTCATAATCTAAGATGTACATGTTCTTCAATCTTATGAGCCAGCAGGTATGATCCTTCTCTATGCTTTTAGCAGCATCCTTTTGAGGTTGTGTCTTCATCATGGCCTTATATATGCATCCATCAAGTAGTTGAAGGTCTGGTATTCTATCAAGGTGAGACCTAGATAACTCTACAAGCTGGTCCAAGTAATCATAGATTGACTTCTGCATACTGGGTATACCAATTAGACTCTTTCCATCTCTGCTAGCTTGAGACTTGGAATGAAGACCTGTCAAATATACAAATATTTTACTTTTATCTTTACCAACTTCTTCCTTAGTCTCTCTCATTCTGCCCTCTTCTTTGATTATCATTTCCATTTTGAATTCTACCCCTTGGAGCCATTTGATTAGAGGTTCATTTCCTTTCTATAATATGTTAGCCTTGATGGCCTCCTTAGTCTTCATAGCTACTAGCTAGGGTAGAAGCACCATACACTCTTCGCATCTCAACCTTTCTATTGTGATTATCTACATATCTCCTTTGAGAGATTCCTTCTTTGCCTCTAACTGTAGGAGGACATTACCAAGCTGCTCAATGGCAACTAGACCTTTAGACTTGAGTCATTCAATCCACCTCCTACCAATATGCTCAAAATGTCTATCCTCTTATAGCTTAGCAAGTATCATCTGATTCTCAGCTACTGCAGGATCAAATGTTTTCAGAGAATTGGGTAGGCTTGCTACAGGAGCAACCAACTGTCTAATGAAGTTAGTCATTTCTTTGATCTCTGCCTTGAGTCGAGTCTTTGTAATTTTGAGCCCTTCAAGCTCTTCTTCGATCAAGACATTGCTAGACTTCCACAAGTCTACTTTTGTGCCATGTCAGGAAAGTCCCATGTCTAAGGTCTAGAGTGCAAAATCTGAGGTAGTAAGATCTTAAATTATGTTGTCCATTAATGGCTTGGCTATTTCCATAGTCATGTGACCTATATCAGGATCTCGACCAAGAGTGGTTAGTGTCCTGGACTTCTTACCCTATCTTTTGGCTAGGCCTGACTACATTGCTTGTGAAAGCATCTTGCCACTAGGAGCACTTAGCTTAGCTCTCTTTCTCTTCTGATCTATAGTGTTATCAATCCATGATTCTACACTTGTGACCTTTTTCATAGAGCGTAAGTCTTCTATGAATAACTTCCTGATAATAGGAGGAGAAGCCTTCAACTTGGAAGAAAAAGGATTAACTTGCAGAGAAGAAATGCTCTTTTCTTTTTGAGGAGACCCCAACTGCTCATCCATCTCATTAGTTTCTAAACTGCTACTGTCATCACCAATTTTGAAAACAAGAGGAACCTATTGGCTTGGAGTGTCATTTTTTGTTTCCATGGTTCCTCCTTGGGCTTGCTGCTCTAGTTCCATAGCTCCTATAGCTTCTTCTATTAGTTTTTCAGATTTCTTGACTTCACCTTCCTCGTTAGAACCAATGACTAGAGATGATCCCACTCCAAAAGTTTTCTCAAGTGAGATTTCCTTCTCAGGTGGTTGATCATCTCCATCTACTAGCTTGGCTGGCCCCTTTTCTACAGACAAAGCTGGCAAAGAGGAGGATGGAAGAGAACTCACTAGCTCAACTGTAGGATCCTTTTGAGGGGTAGGCTTCCCAGACCTCTTCTTCCTTCCTAGACCTCTTCTTCCTTCCCATCATGCACTGGGCCCACTTATCGGTCCTCTTGATAAATTTAGCCGTTAAGGTCTCCAAATATTCTATGGCTTGACCTTGAACTAGTTATGAGCTCATAGTATAGGACTTGCTTTGATCCTGATATATGTCTATATACATATGTTCTCCATCATCGACAAGGCCTTCAACATTAATGCATTGAACAACTTGATTTGTTCAATGGTCATTCAGGAGTAAAATATCTCCCGGCTCTCAAACTCATCTTTGCAATTCGCCCAATAATCTTTGAGCTCAGGAATGTGCCTAACTATAGAGCCCATCTATAGATAATCTTTGGCATAGCCTACTAGATCAAATTGTGGTCTCAAAACCTCATACTTCTCTGGATTGTATCTTCTCTCGAGCACCTTTATCACATTCTTAGCATTTGATCTTGATGCGCAACTGTATGCTCCAATGGTAACAGGGAATTCATAGCCTTTCTTCTTAATCCCCGCATTGATTAGGTTCACTTGCAACATCTATTGGATCACCTCCATGAGCATGATCATATCATTAGGGTACCTTGGCAGCTTCATGGGAAAATCATCAAAACCTACAAGATGAAGGTATGAGAAACTAGCAAATTGAATAAAGAAGTTCCCAAATTGAGTGATGAATTCCATAGCCTCTGGTGAGATCCTTCACTTTGGGTGCCCTTGCAATTATCTACATAACCTAATTACATATGAGTCATTAACTCTAATGAACTCAGCATAGGTATTTTGCAGCTACAAATGGGGGAAGAAATCATAAATTTTTAAATCATCTTTATATTCTTCTAGCCTAGGGAGTCCTGACCATACTTGCAACATAGCTAAAACATATATCAAACAAGAAGACATATAGAAACTATTCTAGTATTTGGTGAGATTCAGAGCATTGGACAGATTCTCACTTACCACTTGAGCCCAGTCTATATAATGGTACTTAGTACATATTACCTGGACCAAGAAGAAGTAATTTTCTATAAAGTTCAATGCATCACTTTCACCTTTAATCCTGTAGAGGAGCACCAAGATGTCAATGATCTCGGCCTTCAAATCCATCCTGAAAAGTGTCTTTGGCACTTTTCCTTATTATGCTTCTATCTTTTTGAAACCATGAGTTCATGATATCTTTCCTCCATCTCATCTTCTTTTCGTTGTATTTTGAAATTTTGATCGAGAAGTTCATATTTGAAAAATCCTCCTTCTTTGGGATACCAAGGCTGTTCTACATGGACTCTCTATCAATAGAGAGGAGTATTGTGTCATCTGACAATAAGATTTACTTTGTATCTAGATTGAACCTACCTATGCATTCTCAGATTAGCTCAGAAGCTTGAACCGCAACAAGAAATTCGACGGCCTTGACCAAACCACTCCCTTTGAGCTTTTGTGTCATAGGATGAAGATTTTCTTTGGTTAACCTCCTATGCAAATTATCCAGATCATAGAACCTGAGACATGTATCTATCAAATTGTGCCATTCAGATGTGATTCCGTTCAAGCCATCAAAACCCATGAATCTGGTGGCCATAGCTTCCGATTTCTGATTCAGATTTACTGTCAAGAAGCTCTGGAGGATGTTGTGAGATGATTTGTGAATTTTTGGGAAATCAAAGGCATATGTGAATGAACAGTAATTTTTGCTTGATCGTTTGAGTCTTTTTAATAAATAGCCTACTCCCTACCATTACTTGCCATATCTCATGCCACATGAGTGAGGGATTTTCAAAAATATCTATTAAAGTTTTAACATTAAGATTTGAATTAAATGCACCTTATTAATGGCCTTAAGAAATTAATTTTACCAGTTTGAATTAGCTTTAATGGTAACTTAATTTTCGTAGTGGATTTTTACTTTTTCACTTCCCATATTGCCTTTGTCGAAAAACTCACTTTGTAGGTAGAAACTGAATTGGGAGAAAACTGGAGGAGCGATTTCCTGAAACTCTGTGACTGACTCATTTCCTTAGAAATTTATTTTTAGATATCAGAATGGGCTATCCTCCTCATAATAGATCATTCAATCCCCACGAATTCTTGAGTTTATTTCTTCACAAGTTACTGCTTCTCGTAAATTGACCTTCTCAAGTGATTTTCTAATAAGGGAGAAGCTGGAAACCTATTCTCTAAAAATGGGTTCTTATTCACCATCTCATACCTTTGAGGCCATTTTATTCACTACAGGGGCTCAAAATTACTTCCTCAAATGAAGGCACTTGGCTTTCAAGAGTTTCTAATAGACTTTCCATTGTTCTTCAGAAAAACCACTCTTGTAGGGAAAACTTCACAAGCGGGGAAGTTCATTATAGCTTTTCTACCGACTTACTTTACTAGACTTTATTCAATTTTAAATCATGAACCTCGATCTCCAAGCCTTGTATATGTACTTGATGATCCCAATGCTGTCCACTCATGGAAAATTACCTTCATGGGTCGAAACCCGCCGAGGAGAAGGTGAATTTTATTTTCCCGACAAAGAGAAGAGATGTCATTTTGAAGCTTCTCTATCACATGAATGCCATTAGTAGAACTAAAGGAATAAAAGTCTTTATTGAATTAGGAAATTTAACCTACCCACTCTTAAGATGAAATCAAAAACCATCCCAAATTTAAACCAGAAAGAGGCATGAAGGGATAATTCGATAAAGACCCAGATAACTCTACAAGCTGGTCCAAGTAATCATAGAATGACTTCTACATACTAGGTATACCGATTAGACTCTTTCCATCTCCACTGGATTGAGACTCAAAATGAAGACTTGTCAAATATACAAATATTTTACTTTTCTCCTTACCGACTTCTTCCTCAGTCACTTTCATTCCTACCTCCACTTTGATTATCATTTCCATTTTGAATCCTACCCCTTGGAGCCATTCAATTAGAGATTCATCACCTTTCTGTAATATGTTATCCTTGATGGCCTCCTTAGTCTTCATAGCTACTAGCCAGTATAGAAGCACCATACACTCTTCGCATCTCAACCTTTCTATTGTGAGTGTTTGCATATCTCCTTTGAGAGAATCCTTCTCTACCTCTAAGTGTAGGAGGACATTGTCAAGCTGTTTAATGGTGACTAGACCTTTGGACTTGAGACATTCAATCCACCTCCTACCAATATGCCCAAAATGTCTATCCTCTTGCAGCTTAGCAAGTATCGCCTAATTCTCAGCTACTGCAGGATCAAATGTTGTCAGGAAATCAGGTAGGATTGCTATAGGAGCAACCAAATGTCTAATGAAGTTAGTCATTTCTTTGATCTCTGCCTTGAGTTGATTCTTTGTAATTTTGAGCCCTTCGAGCTCTTCTTCGATCAAGACATTGCTAGACTTCCATAAGTCTAATTTTGTGTCATGTTAGGCAAGTCCCATGTCTAAGGACTATGGTGTAAAATATCAGGTAGTAAGATCTTCAATTTTGTCATCCTTTAATGACTTGGCTATTTCCATAGTCAAGTGACCTATATTAGGATGTTGACCAAGAGTGGTCAGTGTCCTAGACTTCTTACCCTTGCTTTCAGCTAGGCCTAACTACATTGCTTGTGAAAGCATCTCACCACTAGGACTACTTAGCTCAACTCTCTTTCTCTTCTGATCTATAGTGTTATCAATCCATGATTCCACACTTGTGACCTTGGTCATAGAGAGTAAGTCTTCTATGAATAACTTCCTCATAATAGAAGGAGAAGCCTTTGACTTGGAAGTGAAAGGATTAACTTGCAGAGAAGAAATGCTCTTCAATTTTTTAGGAGACCCCAAGTGCTCATCCATCTCATTAGTTTTTGAACTACTACCATCATCACCAATTTTGAAAACAAGAGGGACATGTTGGCTAGGAGTGTCATTTTTTGTTTCCATGGTTCCTCCTTGGGCTTACTGCTCTAGGTCCATGGCTCTGATAGCTTCTTCTGTTAGTTTGTCAAATTTCTTGACTTTGGCTTCCTTGTTAGAACCAATGACTGGAGATGATCCCGCTCCACAAGTTTTCTCAAGTGAGATTTCCTTCTCGGGTGGTTGATCATCTCCACCTACTAGTTGGGCTGGTCCCTTTGCTACAAACAAAGCTGGCAAAGAGGAGGATACATGAGCACTCATTAGCTTGACTGCAGAATCCTTTTGAGGGGTAGGCTTCCTAGACCTCTTCTTCCTTCCCATCATCAACTATCCCCACTTATTGGTCCTCTTGATAACTTTAGTCATTAAGGTCTCCAAATATTCTATGACTTGAGCTTGAACTAGTTCTGAGCTCATAGGATAGGGCTTAATTTGATCTCGATATGTGTCTATATACATATATTCTCCATCCTCAACAAGGCCTTCAACATTAATGTTGACATTGAACAACTTGATTTGTTCAATGGTCATCCTAGAGTAAAATCTCTCCTGGCTCTCCAACTCATCTTTGCATTTCACCCAATAATCTTCGACCTTGGGAATGTTCTTGAATATAGATCCCATCTATGGATAATCTTTGGCATAGCCTACTGGATCAAACTGTGGTCTTGACACCTCATACTTCTCTGGCTTGTATCTGCTCTCGAACACCTTTGTCACATTCTTAGCATTTGATCTTGATGCACAACTGTAGGCTCCAATGGTAACATAGAATTCATAGCCTTTCTTCTTAATCCCAACACTACTTAGGTTCGCTTGCAACATCTTCCAGATCACCTCCATGAGCATGATCATATCATCAGGGTACCTTGGCAGCTTCATGGGAAAATCATCAAAACCTGCAAGATGAAGGTATGAGAAACTAGAAAATTGAATAAAGAAGCTTCCAAATTAAGTGATGAATTCCATAGCCTCTGGCGAGAACCTCTACTCTAGGAATAGTTGCAATTCTCTACATAACCTCATTGTAAACAAGTCATTAACTCTAATGAACTCGACATAGCTATTTTGCAACTTCGAATGGGGGAAGAAATCATAAATTTTTACATCATCTTCATATTCTTCTATCCTAGGGAGTCCTGGCCATACTTGCAATGTAGCTAAAACATATTATTCAAACAAGAAGACATATAGAAATTGTTCTGGTACTTGGTGAGATTCAGAGCATTGGACAAATTTTGACTTACCACTTGAGCCTAGTCTATATAATGGTGCTCAACACATATTACCTGGACCAAGAAGAAGTAATGTTCTATGAAGTTCAATGCATCGCTTTCACCTTTAATCCTATGGAGGAGCACTAGGATGTTGAATATCTTCGCCTTCAAATCCATCCTAAAAAGCATCTTTTCCACTTTTCCCTTTATGCTTCTAGCTTTCTGAAACTGCGAGTTCATGATCTCTTTCCTCCATCTCATCTTCTTTTCATTGTATTCTAAAATTGGGATCGAGAACTTCATATTTGAAAACTCCACTTGCTCTGGGATACGAAGGCTGTTCAACATAGACTCTCTATCAATAGAGAGGAGTACTATGTCATCTGATAATAAGATTTTCTTTGTATCTAGATTGAACCTAGCTATGCATTCCCAGACTAGCTCAGGAGCTTGAACCCCAATAGGAAATTTGATGGCCTCGACCAAACCACTCCCTTTGAGCTTCTGTGTCATAGGATGAAGATATTCTTCACTTAACCTCTTGTGAAAATTATCTAAATCATAGAACATGAGAGATGTATCTATCAAATTGTGCCATTCAGATGTGATTCTGTTCAAGCCGTCGAAACCCATGAATCTGGTGGCCATAGCTTCCAATTTCTGATTCTGATTTACTGTTAAGAAGCTCTGGAGAGTGTTGTGAGATGATTTGTGAATTTGTGGGAAATGAAAGGCATATGTGAATGAACAATAATTTTCTCTTAATGGTTTGAGTCTTTTTTATAAAGATCATGCTTCCCTACTATTACTTTCTATATCTCGCGCCACACGAGTGAGGGATTTTCAAAAATATCCGTTAAAGTTCTAACATTAAGATTTGAATTAAATGAACCTTATTAATGGCCTTAAGAAATTAATTTTACCTATTTGGAGTAGCTATAATCATAACTTAATTTGTGCAGCGTATTTTTTCTTTTCTGCTTCCCATATTGGCTTTGTCGAAAAACTCACTTTGCAGGTAGAAACCCGATTGGGAGAAAATTGAAGGAGCAATTTCTTGAAACTCTGTGACCAACTTATTTCCTTAGAAATTTCTTTTTAGATATCATAATGGGCTATCCTCCTCATAATAGATCATTCAATTCCCATGACTTCTTGAGTTTATTTCTTCACAAGTTACCACTTCTCAGAAATCGACCTTCTGAAGTGATTTTTTGATAAGGGAGAAGCTGGAAACCAATTCTCTGAAAATGGATTCTTATTCGCCATCTCATACCTTTGAGGGATGTTATTCATTGTAGGAGTTCAAAATTACTTCCTCAAATGAAGGCACTTGGATTTTGGGAGTTGCTGATACACTTTCCAATGTTCTTTGAAAAAACCACTCCTGCAGGGAAAACTTCGCAAGTAGGGAAGTTCATTACAACTTTTCTACTAAGTTAATTTATTGGACCTGATTCATTTTTATATCATGAACCTCAATCTCCAGGCCTTGTATATGTTCTTGATGATCCCAGTGCTCTCTACTCATGGTAAATTACCTTCATGGGCCAAAACCTGCTGAGGAGAAGGTGAATTTCATTTTCCCGACAAAGAGAAGAGATGTCATTTTGAAGCTTCTTTGTCACATGAATGCCATTAGTAGAACTAAAGGAATAAAAATCTTTATCAAATAAGGAAGTATAACCTACCCACTCTTAAGATGAAATCAAAAACTATCATGACTTTAAATTAGAAAGAGGCATGAAGGGATAATTTGATAAAGACCACCTATCCTAGGGAAGGTCTAGAGTTAGAATCTAGTTTGAATACCTCAAAATTCATGACTCAATCTAGCAAAAGGTATCCACCTTTGTTTTCAAGGGTGAAAAACAAAAGTGGGGCAACACATATAACTAAACATCTTAGCATTGCATGAGACACCACTATTGTGGCATTTTGTCAAATAGTTCTCGTGCCTTGCCAATGTTTTTATTACATCTTGTGAAGGAATTTATACATTGTTAAAATTATATATTTATACTTTTAGAATTAGCTCACTCCATTGTAGGGAACAAAGAGAATCCCCTACGATTTAACATCATTGAGATGCCTACTTTCATTAGCTTCATGTCACCTTCTCATAGCTTGTCATAGCTTCCTATGTGTTTCATCCTTCATTTATACACATACTTTGACCAAACTTTTAATTTTCTGACAAATTTTGTGAAAGGCTTTGTACGAAACCAAGTAAGAGGTATTCTTGAGTTCAAACACATTGAGCTCCTAAAACTGAATTATAAATCATGAATTCACTATAAAATTAATTCACTATAAATCAAGGGGCATTATAAATCATGAATTCACTATAAAATTAATGTATTGCTCTAGATTTCAAATGGACATTTTGTCAAATGGTTGGCATGTATATTTATTCAAATGGAGTTATATCATTTGGAATGGATTTATGATCAGTTGATATTGAATTCTATGTTAAGATTTATAGCATTAAATTGATCATAGTTATAAGACTTAGACATAATAAGAATATGAGTATAGCCAATTTTTAGAAGAATATGAATGAATGCAAACATACATAAGTGGATGAGCATAAATAATAAAGGTACTTGATATTTCCTGAAGTAATGAGGTGTTGACCCTGGCTTCAATCCAGTATGCTCATGTATGATCCAGAAACTACAAGGAAAGAAAGGATGGAGTTAGATCCAAAGGATCTAAGCAATGCTTGACACCCTATTATTGATCCTCATCTACAATTATGCATGTACATAGTTAAGCCATACACTTCTAAAAGGAACTATGCTAAAGAACATGTGCACTTAGGAACATGTGCAGTGAATAGGCATTGGAATCCAAATGAAGCCCTACATTTATGTCTGTATGAACACCTAGTGAATCACTGTTGTGACTAGATTTATGTCTCTATGAACACCTAGTGAATCATTGTTGTGATTGCATCATCCAAACAGTGCAATAACAACACTAGATGTTTTTGTTCCATCTGGTGTTGCTATGGGATCATTTCTAAATGATGCATCCACAACAGTAACCCACCATGCCCATCAAAACAAGGCAGACACAATCAAGCATAAGCAATGGAGGGGACATTATCAAGGTCAAATTAGAGGTCAAATTTCATTCCTTGAAATTTTATATTTGTACAGTTATAAAATTTCATGCCTTGAAATTTTATAACATAGTTCCTTAGCATTTGATCTTCATATTGTAGCCATGACTTGAGGTAGGAATTCAAGCTTTGTCTTCTCATTAACTCAATTTCATTTTGATGGTATTTGTTGATTTAATTGCGATACCAGCTTGGTTATAAACACAAATAAAATGAAAAAGAAAGTGTCATTTGTAATTTTTGTGAATTTGAAGAGTTGCTGCCAAGACAACACTGCACTTTTGCATGGCGCGAAGAGGGCATTGAATTTTGGCATGCACGAAGAGGCCGACACCATGTGGGAAGAGGGCACTAGCACTTGAGGTAGGCATTTGAGCTTTGTCTTCTCATTAACTCAATTTAATTTTGATGGTATTTGTTGATTTAATGGCACAATATGAATGTTAATAGTGGCATTGTTTACATCTTAGCATTTGGAATGCTCGATGAGCCATGAGCTTTGAGAACTAGGGCATCATTGCTATTACCTTCAAGGCATTGTGTGAAGTGTTTGATCTCTCTTTATTTGTTTTGATGTTGATATTCACTATGTGGTACTCCCTGTTTCTGATCATTTCATGAGGAAATATCTTGATGGCTCACGGGCTCCAAGCTAGGGCATCATGCATTGTTTATGAGCTCACTGTTTGAGCACCTCATATCCCTATTTGATTGGACAATGCTCTATTTTTTATATTGAGTTTACATCATATAGTTAGTCTTAATAAATATCTTATAAAAAAACATAAAACTAACCCAAAATATTTTTTCTTAATAAAATATTAATAAAACAATATATTTAGTCTTAATCAAATCTTATAAAAAAACATATATTGTGTGAAGTGTTTGATCTCTCTTTATTTATTTTGTTGTTGATATTCACTAGCTGTGTGGTACTCCGCGTTGATGATCATTTCATGAGGAAATGTCTTGATGGCTTGCGGGATGCAAGCTAGGGCATCATACATTATTCATGAGCTCACTATTTAATACTGGCATTGTTTACATCTTTTCATTTGGAATGCTTGATGACCTGCGAGCTTTGAGAGCTAGGGCATCATTTCTATTACCTTCAAGGCATTGTGTGAAGTGTTTGATATCTCTTTATTTTTTTTTTTGTTGATATTCACTATGTGGTACTCCTTGTTTATGATCATTTCATGAGGAAATATCTTGATGGTTCGCTAGCTGCAAGCTAGGGCATCATGCATTGTTTATGTACTCACTATTTGAGCACCAGCTAGTCAAATAGAGACATGAGGTGCTCAAACAGTGAGCTCATAAACAATGCATTATGCCCTAGCTTGTAGCCTGCAAGACATCAAGACATTTCCTCATGAAATTATCATAAACAGGGAGTACCACATAGTGAATATCAACAACAAAACAAATAAAGAGATATCAAACACTTCACACAATATATGTTGTTCTATAAGATTTTATTTTAAGACTAAATATATTATTTTATTTAGATTTTATTAAGACAAAGTATTTTGGGTTATTTTTATCTTTTTTTATAAGATTTTATTAAGACTAAATATATGATGTAAACTCATAATTATACTTGATATATATATACTTCAAACGAGGAATTATGAAATATAGTTTTAGGTAGTTATCTCTTCTATAATGATGGAGGAGTGAAAGGTAATGATCAATGAGGTAGCTTCTATTAGATCATACATTAATACACTTACTATTTTGAATTTGAGCTTGAGCATCATGCAATGTTATTGTTGTGATTGCATGTTTGCTGTTGTTATGCACCATATATTATTTTATACATTGTTTATTTCATTGAGACCGTGAGCTTGGCATTTGTAATGTATTTTCTATTATTGGATCAATGCTACCATGTTGTTGAGGCTGTAGATGCATTGAATCACCACTTCCATTCTATTTTTATAGCAGCAATATAACAAATAGAGCACCGGCCAATCAAATAGGGACATCGGTAAGATATTAAATGCATGATTGTGGATCCTCAAGTAGGAGTTGTGATGCAAAGGAAGAACACTTATATGGGTTTACCCACATAAGGAAAATGGTTTCATTCATCTTTCTTTCAAGTGCTCTTGGGTAGTTTCCTTGGCCTCTAGGCTTGGGCATCCTATAGGGGTTGAACCAAAATTACGAAGGCAATAAGGAAACATAGAACAATAGCTTTAGGGACTTAGAATTATGTTCAATCCTTAGTAATGGTTTGGGGAACTAATTACTAGATGAGTGACTATAGTACCCTAGTTTGCATTATTAGATGATCTTGTTTAATTTGTATTCATTTCATGCAAAGATACATGTAAAGGAAACTAAATTTTTGCATCTAAAGATTACATGTATATATATGAAAAATAACTTGTATATACTATACAAGGAAAATAAATTTCAGAAGAAAATGCAAGAGTATAGGCATACATAAGAGGATGAACATAAATAATAAGGGTGCCAAACATTGCCTGAAGTGATGAATTTTTGACCTGGGTATGAATCTAGTGTGCCCCTGTGTGATCCAGAACCTGCAAAGAAAAGAGAGATGGGGATTAGACAAAAAATATCTAAGCAATGAATGACATTCTATTACTGATCCTCATCTACAATTATGCATGTGCATAGTCAAGCCATACACTTCTGAAAGAAAAACCATACTACATGACATGCGTACTCAGAAGAATGTTGCAGAGAGTAAATGGCTACATTTATGTCTGCAAGAACACCTAGTGAGTCACTATAGAAAAACAAATAAAGAGAGATCAAACACTTCACACAATGCCTTGAAGATAATAGCAATGTTGCCCTAGCTCTCAAAGCTCACGGGTCAACAAGCATTCCAAATGAAAAGATGTAAATAATGCTAGTATTAAACAGTGAACTCATGAACAATGTATGATGTCCTAGCTTGCATCCTGCAAGCCATCAAGACATTTCCTCATGAAATGATCATAAATGGGGAGTACCACATAGCTATTGATATCAATAGAAAAAAAAATAAAGACAGATCAAACACTTCACACAATATATGTTATTTTATAAGATTTTATTAAGACTAAATATATTGTTTTATTAAGATTTTATTAAGACAAAGTATTTTGGGTTAGTTTTATGTTGTTTTATAAGATATTTATTAAGACTAAATATATTATGTAAACTCAATATAACAAAAAGAGCACCAGCCAATCAAATAGGGACATGAGGTGCTCAAATAGTGAGCTCATAAACAATGCATGATGCCCTATCTTGTAGCCGGTGAGCCATCAAGACATTTCCTCATGAAATGATCATAAACAAGGAGTAGAACATAATGAATATCAACAACAAAACAAATAAAGAGAGATCAAAAACTTCACACAATGCCTTGAAGGTAATAGCAATGATGCCCTAGCTCTCAAAGCTCATGGGTCATCGAGCATTCCAAATGCTAAGATGTAAACAATGTCATCCAGACATGTGTACTATGAGCTTTCTTGCAACAAATGGACTTGTAATGATTTTCACAATAGTACATGTGTTGTAGGAAAGCTCAAAGTACTACTTAGGAAAATATGAATGTTCATCACCTGTGCATATCAGAGTTGATCAGAGAAGGTATATATACAACAAAACAAATAAAGAGAGATCAAACACTTCACACAATGCCTTGAAGGTAATAGAAATGATCAAACACTTCAAAATAGGGACATTAGTAATAAAATAATACACTTACTATTTTGAATTTGAGCTCATAAAGATTAAGATATCCCTATTTTATTACTGATGTCCCTATTTACATATTTTCATCAAATGACCCAAAAACATCAAGAACGGTCCTATATGGTCACTAATAGCCAACTTTCAGAAGAATATGAATGAACATGCAAGCATACATAAGTGGATGAACATAAATAATGAAGGTACCTGTACACACTAAGATGTGCACTTTTCTAAGCCTTTGCTTCCAATGGAATCCATGAATGGGAATCCTTGAAAATTGACCTAGAGCTCCCTAGGCATGGAGTGCAAGGATATTAAGAATGCTCTCAGCTAGAGCTATTAAGCTTATGACCTTGCTAGTAAACTATGCAATGAGAGATTCAATGAAGACAAGGGAAAGAATGCCAATGTCCTCAAGAACCAAGAATGAGAATGAAAATGCAACTATAGTAGAAATGAGAATGCAAGCTAAATTATGAAAGGAAAGATACAAGTGTTACAAATCCAAACTACTTAATCTATGTGAGCTAATCTAGAGCATGAAAATGAAATCTAAACTAGGAAAGCATAAATATGAAACTAAGCTAAGAATGCAAGAATATGAAGCTATGATGCAAGAAATCAAGGCTAGATGCAAGAATGTCTTCAAAAGCTCCAAAGTCTCCAAGCAATCCTGCAGCATAAAGTTAGTATTCAAAAGATGGATCCTAAAATGAGAAGAGAGCTCTCCTTTTATAAGAAATGAGAAAGAATGGACCATGGAGATTAAGAGGAAAAATATTTAATCAATAGTGGAGTTTGAAATAGGAGCAATCCATGTGCACAAATATCCTCCAATGAGAAAATAAGAGTTGACTTTTGTGTCCATATGAGACAAAAAGTGTTTTTTCCCTTTTTACAAAATAGGAATAATGCTTTATTTGTGCAACTTAGGATAAGAGGAAAAGTGGGGGGCTTTTTATTTAATAAAAGAGGAGGAAAATCTTTTTAATTAAATAAAGACTTTAGGATAAAATGGTTAGCCCATAGACAATAATTGAATAAATGATAGAACTAGGATTTGATCAAGAATAAGAAATTGATGATTTAGGAAAATGGGCTAATAGTCTAGGTGACCATTTTTGGGTGATTATATTTGCCCCTCTTTGACTAATGTGTGATCGATCTGAGAACACATTACATCAAAGAATAGATCAGCCAAGAAGGCAATAGATTGAGATCTGACTCCAAAGAATGAAGTGCAGAGAGAGATAAAATCCTGCATGGTGTATCCATGAGGGGTAACAAATAGGATTCCAGCACCAGCTCCATTCTGTGTATGAGAACCATCAAAAAACATTTTCCATGTACACCCTGTGATATTCATGATTGAGGCATCTAGGAAATCTATCTGAAGAGGAGCATTATCAGTCATGGGAAACTCAACCAATTGATTTCCGATTGCTTTCCCTTTAATAGCTTTTCTCTCAATGTACTGAATGTCAAATTCTGAAAGAATCAGCATCCACTTGGTGAGGCATCTAGTAAGCATAGCTTTACTTAGGAGATATTTTAAAGGATCAATTTTAGCAACTAGCTGTGTAGTATGTGCAAGCATGTAATGTCTGAGTTTTTGGGATTTAAACACCACAACTAAACAAGCTTTTTCAATGCTGGTATAATTGAGTTCATAAGAAACCAGAGTACAAGTCATATAATTGATAGCTCATTCTTTTCCCTTATCATCATGTTGTGCTAGGAGAGCCCCTAAATAATTTGTTGTAGTAGAAATGTACAATATCAAGGGTTTCCCTTGGATAGGTGGCATAAGAATAGGAGGTCATGCTAGGTAATCCTTGAGCTGGTCCAGGTTCTTTTGACATTCCTCATTCCATATACAAGTAGTTCCCTTATGCAAATTCTGATTGAATGGTTGAGCTTTGTCAGCTAGCTGAGAAATGAACCATTTGATAGATTGGAGATGGCCTTGAAGACTCCTTAATTGTTTGATGTTACGAGGAGGTGGCATCTCCATGATAGCTTGCACCTTTTCTGGGTCTACTTCTGTTCCCTTTGCTGATATTATGTATCCTAGTAGTTTACTAGAAGTGACACCAAAAGCACATTTTTTTGGATTTAATCTGAGTTGAAGTCATTCCATGCGGTCGAATATCAAACTCAAGTCAAAAAAATGGGTTCTTCTTTGTTGTGATTTGGCAAGCGTGTCATCAACATAGTCCTCCATGTTTTTATGCATCATATCATGAAAGATGGTAGTCATGGCTCTTTGATAGGTTGCACTAGCATTTTTAAGCCCAAACATCATGACATTCCAGCAAAAGGTACCCCATGCACATGTGAAGGCTATCTTCTCTTGGTCCTTAGGGGCGATCTTAATCTAGCTATATCCAGAGAAGCTATCCATAAGGGAATACATTTCATAGCCCACCATCATGTCCACTATCATGTCGATGTTCAGAAGTGGAAAATCATCCTTAGGGCATGCTTTATTTAGGTCTCAGAAATCAATGCATACATGAATGGACTTGTCATGTTTGGAAAAAAGGACAATGTTAGAAATACACTCAGTGTAGTCAATAGCTCTAATGAAGTTGGCTTTTAGAAGCTTCTCAAGTTTAGCTTTAACCAATAATGCCACATGGGGATGCATCTTTCTCAATTTTTTTTTGATAGGTTTTACCTCTGGAGCAACAAAGAGATGATGCATAATGAGCTCAATATCTAAACCTAGCATGTCTGAGTATGTCCTTGCAAAATTGATCTTTTTCTCTTGAAAGAATGTGGCAAATTGTTCTTTTTCTTCTACTGAGAGGGACTGAGCCATATGTATGATTTTAGGAGAATCTTATGTCCCTCAGTTGATGGACTATGTAGGTTCTATTAGAATTGAAGACCTTTCTTGAAAATAGCTCAGCAGACTACCAAGTACCTCATCCTCGGGTGCCTCCAAGAGGTTTTCACCTTTAGATACATCATTATTTTTACTATTTTGAGGTTTAGATACTGCCACAATGTGGTTTTCACCATCTGACCATTGATTTTTTCTTTTTATTTTATGACTAAGGTACTTGATATCTGAATCAGTCATGTTTGTTGCTGGTTCACTGGTGGAAGAAGTAATAGGTTCAATGGCATTGAGGTAGCAGGCGATCTCATGGTCATTTTGAAAGGAAGGCAATATAGGTCTTTGATCTTGGGCAGACCAATCTATGAGATCTGAGTGTATGAGGGAGAGTGAAATGATAGGTTCAAGGTTATGGATGTGGGGGATATCATCTTTGGTGACAAGAGAAGTCGAGCCTATAGGGTAGGCTCCAAAAGTATCAAGATCTAAATTTGTCATGGAAGGACCAGCATGGTCCATTAAAGCAATATGTGGATTGAACTCATCAGACCCTACGTGAGACTCATCAACTATGTTGGGTTGGTCACTATAGGTATGAATCACATCAACGTCCATATCTACTGTAGAAGATCCATTTAAGAGAGTGTCCCATTCATACTCATTTGAATTAGTCGTGGAACTTCTGCTAGGATGTTTGCACCAAGAAGGCTTAGGACCCCTAGAAGTAAAGGTACTCATGTCATTATGTGTGAGATCTCCTCATTTCATCAATCATGCAATATTTCTACGCTGTCTATCAAAGCTCAATGACTCATTAGGCATAAAATTTTGAGATGTGGAAGCTTCAACTTTATCATCAGTAGGCATGTATTCTCCTCCCTAAAGAAGTGAAGTAGAAGGAAGAAAGTCTTCCATTTGGGCCATATGGAATAATGGTGATTCCTTGATGTCTGTATCTGAGTCACTAAGCATGGGAGTATTTCTAGAACATTTAGGAATGTCATTGTCAACACCACATCCTAAACCTGTGGTATCTTTAGATGGTCGCCCATCAATATGACTCAAAGGTTCAACTAGAGCATGCCCATTATTATTTAAAGGTCCATGACCTTGATAGCCTATTTGTTGCAAAAATTTATAGCCTTTACCATAGCTTTTAGGAGAAATGGGAGTAGCAACTATCATACTATCTTCTTCTTCTCTATAAATCCACTCCCTAATAGCTTGTTCTTGTTTTTCAGCCTCTAAGGGTATGGATGATTGAACAAATGTACCAAAAAACTATCATGGTAGAAGCGAAAGGCTTTGTCTTGTTTGAAGGTCTACCGTAGGACTTAGGAGAAGCAGGCATAGCAACAATGGAGTCCAATGTATATTCCCCCATACCAATATGCATCATCTTTAATTTTTGCTCAGCAGTAATGAGGGACGCATTACGATCATGAGAAGGTTTGTTGTGAGGAACAAATGTCTCAGCAATAGTTAGAGTATTGATAGTGATAGAATTGTCCCCATGAATCACAATCTTAGCTCCATTATGTGGAAACTTGACACACTAGTGATAAGTGGAAGGGACAGCTTGCATTTCATGGATCCAAGGTTGACCCAGAAGAATGTTATATGTGAGTGGGATGTCCAACACTTGGAAAACAATATCTTTTGTGATAGGGCCCACTCGAATAGGTAGCACAACAAGACCTTTGGAAGATCTTTCCACTTCATCATATGCTTTTATGGTAATCTTTCACCTAGGATCCACGGCCAATTCAAACAATCCCAACTATTGCACCACATGGAAAGAAACAATATTTAACCCAGCACCATTGTCTAGCAGGACTTGGCAGACTTGGGAATGGTAGACTAAAACTTCAATGTGTAAAGCCAGATTATGAGGGTGACTAAGAGATGTGTCATCTTCTGTAGAAAAGGATAGGTAGTGGGGAGATGCGATGTTTTTGACCATAGCTTGGAATCGATCTGGATCAATGTCATTGGGAACATTTGTTGTACGAAGAGCTTTCTCAAGAATCTCTTTGTGCAAAGGGGATAGCTCAAGAGATGAAAAAATGGATATCTGAGTGGGTGTCCATTGTAATTTGTGCACAAGGTCATAGCTAGACAAAATTGAAGGAACCACTTGTTTGGAAGAAGAAGCTTTCTTGGGATCATGCGTGGTTTTAAGGACAATTTTGGCTTGCCCCCTAGTAACAGCATTTAGTGTCTCACTTCAGGTAGATGAACCATTCAGTGTTTGTAAGACCAACTTTGGCATACCATGATTGGCATTATTATCATCTTGAGATCTCACCATAAGAACATTCTCAATAGGCTCTATCATCTTGGTCATAGGTGAATCAGGAGTATATGTATAATTGATCTTTGCATCGTGATTCTTCTTATTTTCTTGAGAAGATTATACTTTCTCATATTCAGGTAGAGGAGTCTTGAAAGCTTTGTGATCATAATTTTTAACTAAGCCATCTGTGAGCACTATGCCTCCATCAATAAGATCTTGAATGGCATCTTTAAGCTTAAAATAATTGTCTATCTTATGTCCCTTATTCCTGTGATAATGGCAAAAATGATCTTCTCTCCACCAATCGGGCTTAAGTGGTGGATTGTAGGGATGAGAATTGTTAGGAAGCATAAGATACTTGTTGGCAACTAGAGTCTTAAGAATCACATCATATGGTTCAGCCAACTTAGTGTAGAACCATCGTTGAAATGTCTTTTTTGGCTTGTCTACATGTTGAGACTTAGGAGCACTATGAGCATTGACAACCTCTTGTTGTTTTGCTGAATATATAGCATTAGAGAGGTTGAAAGCATGTTCCTTGGCTTTTGGGACATCCATAACACCATCATTAACAACATACTTGTTTTTATTCCAAGGTTTTCTTTTATCCTTGCCATTGCCCCTAGTGTCTTTATTAATAAAAATAGCCCCCTTTCTTATGGCCACATCTTGAATCCGATATGCACTTTCAACCATGTCATTGAAAGAGGAGAATAGTTGTTTCCTTAGATCATAATACAGTTTTGGCATGAGAGTGTTGATGAAAATGTCAATCTTTTCCCTTTTGGGTAGCTCTCGAGGATATCGAGAATACAATGACCTCCAACATTGTAAGTAAGTGGCAAATGGCTCACCTTGATTTTTCTTTAAAGCACTGAGATCTATCATGGTGATAGGCTATTGGATGTTGTATGAATAATGCTAGGTGAAGCATTGAGCCAACTCATCAAAAGTTTTAAGAGGTGGTGTCAACTTCGCAAACCATTCTAGAGTTTGTTCTCTTAAACTTCTAGGGAACAATCATAGAAGAAATGTGTCTTCATGAAGGAAGTCCATGCTAAGAGCGTAAAAGTGACAGACATGGTCATGGAGGTCACCATTTCCATCATACTTGTTGTATTTGGGAACCTCAATATCCATAGGAAATGGGACCATGTATAGAATCCTATCAAAAGGAAGAGCACAAATAGATTCTACGAGAGAAACCTTTGGAGGTTCTTTTTCTATTGCAAGTTGAGCAAGGCATTGATTCATTCATTGCAATTCATCCCTAAGGATTTCCAATTTAGTCGGTACTCTTTCTTGGATGATCTCACGTACATCATAGCTAGGAGGGAGCTTGTATCCCCTAGAAGTCATGTATTGAAAATATTGATCTCCATTTCACTCTAAAAGTTTAAGCATCATATGTTGGGAGGCTTCATCTTGTTCAAATCTCATAAGCTCTTCACTAGAAACCTCATCATTGGCTTCTTCCTCATGTTGAGAGGGAGGAGGTCTAGGAGATGAAGAAGGAGCAACAAAAGTCCATCTTGGAGGACATCTTGGTGGCGTGTTGTTGCCATAGATGCCAATGGTGCCAAAAGGAGGGGGTCTATATTCGTAGCCACTAATCTGAGGTTTTTCTTTAGACATCCCCTTCATAGCCATGCACCTAGTAGCATCCATTTTGTTTAAACATTCTTGGTTGTCCTTATGCTCAAAATGTTCTTGCAAATGGCAAAACTTTTCTTGTTCAGTCAGAGTGAGTGAGACACTATCTGTGCTTTTGGATGTCTTGAATGCGGAAAAGAGGAAGCCCCCTTTGTACCATGGGGTGACCTTAGAATCTTTAGATTGGTTAGGACTATAACTATTGTTTCTAATTGGTGCTCGTGAGTGTCTGGTTGGAGAAGGTAACTGTGTATAATTGAATAGAGGGTGACTCTCCTGCTCAAATTGAGATTAAGTTGTAACCGACATGAAAAGAATGTTGGTTGACTAATAGAATGAGACAAAGTTTTTTAGATATTGAGATAAGCAAAGCTAAATAAGATCACTTGTCAAAATAGAAAAATAAAGATGAGTGGTCAAAAGTGCTCAAGAACTTATAGCAATCAATTGATTCAAGCCGAGATATGAGCAAGAAGCTCAATTAGCAGGTATCTAGAGAGGTAACCATAATGTGGCAAGTGATCAAAAGTATCATTTGAGAAACTCAAATCCAATAGTTTTAACTAGTTTTCTTAGTCTAGAATAGACTTAGACATGCAGATAATAGACCAGGGTTGAGCAAGAACATGAAAAGACACTCCACAACAGGTTAAAAATCAAGTTTAACAGCCCCGAATTGCAATAGTAGCAGAACAATAGAATAACTCAGGATTCTTGGTTGAAGGTATGCGATGATGTTTCAGTATCGTATGACTCTTGACCAGTGAATGTGGAAAATTCAGTTTTGAAAGCAATTTGGTCAATGTTGTAGGTTGCAAGTACAATTTTTTGGTTTCAAGAACAATAATATCAGGAAGTAGACAAGTTTGCAAATAGTAGGTGATCAAACATGTCATCAAACACTTGTACAAGAGCAAAAGCAACCTTTCTAAGACAAAAAATTGGGATATCAAAATGAAAAATTCTATGAGCACTACCACGATGTTTGTATGTTTGAGAACGTTTGCATGGGTAGATCACAGCAAGAACACTTCAAGAACTTACTAGCCTAGAAGGAAAAAGGCTCAATACTTAGCAACTTGGCCCACACTTGATGTCCCATTGCCTTGCACAAAGTGGTTTCCCACAATAGATTTTGGCTTTGTCATGGAGGTGTCAATGACACAACCAAAGGAACATAGATGGTGAGTAATCTTGGGGTGATCTAGGTTATTCAACTTGGATCAATCCTTGCACCAAGAAGCTAAGCGGAAAAATAGGGTGGCCTATACCTATGGTTCTTAGTAAGGGCTTCCATTCATAATACTCCCCTTGCTCCCTGAAGGGACTCCTTACCCTGTGGAAAGTAACGGACCTCACAGCCACAAGAGTACCTTAAGCATTCTTGCTCAACATTTTCCTCATGGTCACAATCCCACAAGTACTCACATTAAGTGAATACAAGTACTACATCTACCAAGGTTTTGTGTCCTTGATAGCCTTGAGTTTATAGTGGGTTGGAATAGATGGCAATAAGCTTGTCCCCACTTGGGTCGTTCCTCTTGATTGCTCAAGAGTAGGCCCGCTAAAGGATCCTAATGCTAAACAAAGAGTGGATTAACTTTTGAGTGTCAGGATTTTTGGTTCACCTCAAGGGTGAAGAGCATAATCTCCTAGCTCAAAAATCTCTCCCAAACACACCAAACAAAGAGTTCAATTACCTCCTTGTTTTCAAAATCTAAAAGTGGGTCAGGATTTTTGGTTCACCACAAGGGTGAAGAGCATACTCTCCTACCACCAAAAGACTCCTACAATAAGATCTTAAGTGCCTAAGAAATGAAACAACTAGTATATGCCGCACTTAAAAGGAAAGTAATAAACAAACAATTGGTTGTTTTTAGGTGTTGGGCAGCCCTGCAAAACATAATTAGTATCCCTTTTGCCTTTGAAGCTTTGACATGCAATCTTTTTAAGAAATTTTTTCAAGCAATGGTGGTACCTACAAGCACAACTTGTTATCCCCACAAAGAGTTAGCACATAAAAACCAATAATAATCTATAAATAAGCCTTTGTTTTACAACAACAAATCAGAAATCTGAAAGTAGGAAAACTGAAAACAACAAGTAAACTAGCAAATCTAGAAATAATTTAATAATCTGATAGCAAAATTAAACATAAAATACTAGGTGGCATTTGACAGCTAATATGCGCCATTTAAAAGCCAGCAGGTGTGATCAAAATACTCATAGGTGTAATCAAATTATTCATAAGCATGATCAAAATGTGCATAGGCATAATCAAAATGTCTATAGGCATGAACAAAATGTGCATAGGCGTGATCAAAATGTGCATAGGCATGATCAAAATGTGTATAGGCATGAACAAAATGTGCATAGGTGTGAACCAAATTTGCATAGGCGTGAACGAAATGTGCATAGGCATGAACCAAATGTGCATAGGCATGATCAAAATGTGCATAGGCATCATCAGATTTCTCGTAAGCGGCATTAGAATGCTCGTAGGTGGTGTTAGATTTCTCGTAAGTGGTGTTTCTCCTGTTTGCGCAAAATTGATGAAAAAGTGATGCTAAAAAATATACAAACTTGATAAAAATGAAGAGAATGAGGCTCAAGGCCCCACGGTGGGTGCCAAAAATGTACACACTAAGATGTGCACTTCTCTAAGCCTTTACTTCCAAGGGAATCCATGAATGAGAATCCTTGAAAATTGACCTAGAGCTCCCTAGGCATGGAGTGCAAGGATATTAAGAATGCTCTCAGCTAGAGCTATTAAGCTTATGACCTTGCTAGTAAACTATGCAATGGGAGATTCAATGAGGACAAGGGAAAGAATGCCAATGTTGTCAAGAACCAAGAATGAGAATGAAAATGCAACTATACTAGAAATGAGAATGCAAGCTAAATTATGAAAGGAAAGATACAAGTGTTACAAATCCAAACTACTTAATCTATGTGAGCTAATCTAGAGCATGAAAATGAAATCTAGACTAGGAAAGCATAAATATGAAACTAAGCTAAGAATGCAAGAATATGAAGCTATGATGCAAGAAATAAAGGCTAGATGCAAGAATGTCTTCAAAAGCTCCAAAGTCTCCAAGCAATCCTATAGCATAAAGTTAGTATTCAAAAGATGGATCCTAAAATGAGAAGAGAGCTCTCCTTTTATAAGAAATGAGAAAGAATAGACCATGGAGATTAAGAGGCAAAATATTTAATCAACAGTGGAGTTTGAAAGAGAAGCAATCGATGTGCACAAATATCCTCCAATGAGAAAATAAGAGTTGACTTTTGTATCCATATGAGACAAAAATTGTTTTTTCCCTTTTTATAAAATAAGAATAATGCTTTATTTGTGCAACTTTGGATAAGAGGAAAAGTGGGGGGATTTTTATTTAATAAAAGAGGAGGAAACTCCTTTTAATTAAATAAAGACTTTAGGATTAAATGGTTAGCCCATAGAAAATAATCAAATAAATGATAGAACTAGGATTTAATCAAGAATAAGCAATTGATGATTTAGCAAAAGGGGCTAGTAGTCTAGGTGACCATTTTTTGGTGATTACAATACCAAACATTGCCTGAAGTAATGAAGTGTTGACCCAAGGTTCAATCCAGTATGCTCTTGTATGATCCAAAACATGCAAGGAAGGAAAAGATGGGGTTAGATCCAAAGGATCTAAGCAATGCCTGACACCCTATTACTGATCGTCATCTATAATTATGCATGTGCATAGTCAAGTGATACACTTCTAAAATGAACTATGCTACAGAACATGGGTTTGTGTTAATGTGATTCAAAAGCTATTATGGAAGATTATTTTATTATTGAGATAAGGATATCTTAATTCTACAAGAATAAATATTTTGAGAAATATTTAAATTTAATTTTGACAATAACATAAGGAGTGATATATTTTAAGCTTCAACAAGACTTCATACCATGTAGTGTTCATAGATTACGTTCAGTGTGTTATTTACACTTTTATTGGTGGGAAAACTCTTGAAAACACACAAAAGAGATTGCATTCAACCATGTTGTTTACATGACACATATAGTTTACCTCTAGCCTAAATCAACATTGCATATAAATCTGCGGATGGTGTGTGGTATGAAGCCGCACTCAAGTTTGAAAATGATAAGCATTATGATGCTGAGGTATGGTGTGGTAAGCACAAGTATAGTTTCTCGTAAACTACTATTGGTATAGTTTTTTTTTTTTCAATAATTGCAGAATCTAGCTTCTCCTATACTTACACATATGTATACATTTTGGGCTTAGCTTTAATGTCATGTAAATTTGAGTGAAATGGTAATAATATTTAAGAGAAACAAGTATGACATTTTAAACAAGTATGCATATACATTATATAACAGGAGTGATATATTTTAATGGAAACACTTAATGAGAAGGATGCCTATATAATAGTAGGAGTGATATATTTTAATGGCAGTGGACATAGAAATTGCAGTGTAAGCAGTAGGATGATTTTAAGTAGACATAGAAATTGTAGTGAAACTCTGTAATTTATTATGGCTCAGTGTTGTATATCCATAGTCAATGTCTATTTGAACTTTAGGATGATACTTATATGATGACTTAAGTAAATTGTTCTTACCTTGAGACTAGTACACCATGGGATTAGAGGATGGTTGTTTTAATAGCAACTGTGTGTCTATGGGATACTTTTATATTTTGTATTAAATGATGATACATATGTGTTTCTTCCTTTTACAATAGTTTATATTCTGATACTTATATCTTGAATTGTCAAATGACCAATGAGTGATAATTTCAAAAGTGTAACATAATTAAAGGTATGTGAATTCATATTATACTTAATCTGAATGCCACTATGTAATGTTTTTACTTATGATATTTCGAGACCCCTCTCTATTTTAAACTAACCTATGACTTCAAACAAGGAATTATGAAATATAGTTGTAGGTAGTTATCTCTTCTATAATGATGGAGGAGTCAAAGGTAATGATCAATGAGGTTGTTGCTATTTGATCATACATTAATACACTTACTATTTTGATAGCAATAACATTGCATGATGTTAGAGCTTAAATTCAAAATAGTAAGTGTATTATTTTATTATTGATGTCCCTATTTGATCTAATAGCATCAATATAAAAATAGAGCACCGACCAATCAAATAGGGACATGAGGTGGTCAAACAGTGAGCTCATAAACAATGCATGATGCCCTAGCTTGTAGCCTGCGAGCCATCAAGACATTTCTTGATGAAATGATCATAAATGGGGAGTACTGTAGAAGTTGAGAAATCCAACTTCATAAAACGCCAAGAACACCTGCATGCAAATAACCTATTGCTGAAAGGAAACCAAGAAGACAAAAAAGTAAGAGCTTGGAAAATCTTAGTGGTGTGAGAGAGAAATTCTATTCCAAGATTATGAAAAATTATTTACAAGGTTCAACCTATAAAGGTGAACAAAACCCTAAAACCTAAAAAAGTTAGGTTGCACATTAATAATTAATAAAAGAATTAATTATTAATGCACCTAAGAGAAAGCTTAAGCACTAAAGAGTAATAACTTAACAAATTAAATCAATATGATTTAATTAGTAGGAAAACTAAATATTACTCTAACACCCCCCCTTAAGCTAAGCACAGGGGGAAGCTAATCTAGCATAGCTATGAAAGCAGGAAAAGGGTCTCGGCAACAAGGCCTATTCAGGTACCTAGTACAAGGAAATCTTTGTAAACCGGAGACAAAGGAGAAAACTCAGTGGGAAAAACTCCTCTCCAAAAAGAGATATAAAAGCAAGCAAAAGACAAAAAATGACTTCAAGAGACTCTCTCAAAGCCATAAGTATAATGTGTGTTGCCAACCCCCCCATGAGAGAGGGTCAGGGCTCCAAAGCCCCCCCAAAATGAAAGTATATGCACCCTAAAATGGTCGCCTAGACTTTGGATCCCATTTATTTGATTTATCAACCCTGAATCATTTTGATCAATAATCAATAGTTTCAACATTATCAATTTCTTGATCAAGTCTTAATCATATATTTTTATCCTATGGGCTAATCATTTATCCTAAGTCTTTATTTGATTAAAAGGAATATTTCCTCCCCTTTTGATTAAATAAAAAGCCCCACCTTTCCTCTTGTCCTAAGTTGCACAAATAAAGCATTATTCTTATTTCACAAAAAGGAAAAAAAGTACTTTTTATCTCACATGAGGCTCAAAAGTCAACACTTCACTCTCATTGGAGGATACTTGTGCACATGGATTGCTCCTCTTTCAACCTCCACCGCCGATTAAGACTTTTGCCTCTTAATCTCAATGGTCCATTCCTTTGCATTTCTTATAAAAGGAAAGCTCTCTCCTCCATTTTCAGATCATGTTTTGAATACTAATCTTATGCTGCAAGAATTCTTGGAGACTTTTGGAGCTTTTGGAAACCTTATTGTTCTTAGTCTTTCATTCTTGCATTCTAGCTTCATTTCATAGTTTAGTTTCCTTTGATGTAATAGATTTAACTCACATAGCTTAATAGGAGGGATTTGTAACACTTGTTCTTTCCATTTCATAGCTTAGTTGCATTGCATTTTCATTTCCATAGACTAGTTTGCATTGCATTGTATTTTCATAGTGATTCTTGAGGATATTGGCACTCTTGCTCTTGTCCTCATTTGAATCTCTCATTGTGTGGTTGACTAGCAAGGTCACAAGCTTGTAGCTCTAGCTGAGAGAAAACACATCATAGTCCCTTGCAACTTCATGCATAGAGAGCTATGAGCCGCTTTGTGAGGCCTCATTCTTAAGCAACTTTGTATGTAATGGTTCATAGAAGTGCACCATTTTAGTGTGTACATTTTTGGTGCCCACTGTGGGGCAGAGTAGATAAGCTTTGTCCTTTAATTTCTTGCATTTTTGTCATTTTTTGGATTATCTTTCAGAAATTTTGCAGTCTCTGGCCTTTTTCTCAGAATATCACGCGATACTTCTCAGGTATATCATGCGATATACCTTACTATACCAGTGCGACACTTCACCCTAGAGAAGAATCGCCTGGCAGTATTAAGGTATATCGCCTGGTGTCGTGCGAAGTATCGCCCGCGTATAGAGAAGCATATCGCCTGAGCTGAGGTATATCGCACGGGTATAGAAAACTATATTGCGTGATAGTGGTGAAGTTCAGGTTATATCACCTGATTTGATAGAGACCTGCAGTTCAAGCTTTATCATCCAAATCTGATCATATTTAGTTTGCTGGTTTGCTTTACTATATTTAGATAGGTCTAACCTGCATCTTTTAGCTTAGGTAAATCAGTTTCTTGCAATTATTTTTATTTAGATTTTGGATTTTGCTAAGATTGTGAGCCTAACTAGTTGTGATTGTAGGTGCCTTTTGCTTGAGAAGCTTGCCAAAAATCGCATGTCAAAGAGGGCTACTAACAGTTTTTGCAGGGCTGCCCGAAAAGCATAAAAACAAAAAAAATAAATATTGCTTGTTTATTTTCTCTCCTTTCAAGTGTGGTATTCACTAATTGTATTAGGAATTTTTAAAATCTTGTGAAAAATATTTTGAGGTGGTAGGAGAAGTATGCTCTTCACCTTTAGGTGAATCAAAAAATCTTGACCCATCTTAAGGTTTTGGAAGCAAGGGAGTAATTGAATCTCTTTGCTTGGTATGTTTGGGAGAAGTTTTTGAGGTAGGGGAGTATGCTCTTCACCCTCGTGGTGAACCAAAAACCTTGAACCTCAAAAATCATCCATTTTTTTGTTTAGTTTAGAAATCCTTTAGTGGGCTTGCTCTTGAGCAATCAAGAGGAATGACTCAAGTGGGGACAACCTTGTCATCATTTTCCTTGCTGTCAAGTGATTCCAACTCACTATAATCTCAAGGCTATCAAGGACACCAAAAACCTTGGTAGACATAAAACTTATCTTCGTTTGATGTGAGTAGCTCATGGGATTGCGACCATGGGGAAAACATTAAACAAGAATGCTTAAGGTACTCTTGAGGCCACGAGGTCCTAGTCCTTTATGAGGAGCAAGAGGGGTGTTGTGAACAGAAATCCTTATTAAGAACCATTAGATAGAAGCCACCTTGTTTAGCTGCTTATCTTCTTTGTGCAACGATTGATCCAAGTGGTTTACCTGGATCGCCTTAAGATACTCACCATATGTGTCCCTTTGGTTGTGTCATTTGACACTTCCACGACAAAGCCAACATCTCTTGTGGGTAACCACTTGGTGTGAGGCAAGGGGGCATCAAGTTGTGGGCTAAGTCGGTAAGTATTGAGACTTGACTTTTTAGGATAGACTTGCTTGAATTGTCTTTAGTTGTGTGATGCTAGTATAAACATTCTCACATACAAACAATCGATAGCGTTCATAAGGTGCTTTTTCAATTCTGATATCACAAGTGTTTGCCTTGGCAAGGTTGCTTTTGCCCTTGTTTCAAGTGTTTTGAGACATGTTTGATCCCTCACTATTTGCAAACCTGCCAAAATTTTGCTGATGTTGTGATTGAAATTGAAAACATCAACCCTCAGACCGAAAATTTTAACCAAGCAGACCCAAAAATGCAAATTTTACATAGTTCTGGTCAAGAGTTAAGTAATCTTGCAACAGTATCGTGCCCTTTAAGAGCAAAGTATCGCGTGATACTTCGTGGGTTTGAAAAGTATCACCTGTTTGAGAAGAAATATCGCAGGATAGTTCGCCCTTGGCAGACTATCGCCCGACTTGCTAGAGTGTATCGCCTGACTATTATAAGGTATATACCTGGCATAAGGCAAAGTATCATGCGGTTGTAGGTATATCGCCCCAGTAGCCTGGAGTATATCACCTGGGTAATTTCTATCGTGCTTGCAATTTGGTCAGTTTCAGTTGCTATTAATCAGGTTAGGTCTTAGAGTAGGCTTCTTGCTTTGACGTTTGAGACCTATCTTGGCTCTAAATTTCTAGTTTTAGTCCTTTGGGATAGCATCATCCGATTTATGAAATCACTTTGGAATAATTGTCAAATTAGAAGGTCATGCTTGGTGCCAAGGTTCATCTCTAAGATTGTTAGCTACATTCTTGAAAATTTTTAGTGCTCTTATTGTCCAAATCACTTTCATTTAAATCTCAATTTCAATCATATTTTGGCCTAGTCCAACCTCCTGGTTCAAAAGTGCAAGGGTAGTCACCCTTTGATTTGAAGCACCTCTTTGACAATGTTGGTAAAGCCCCTTTTCTATCTTCTCATTTCTCTTTGGACAATAGAGGACTTTGATTATCCTAGTTTGGCGCTGACACTTTGAGAGGTCACCTTATCATTAAGAGTATCTTTCTTTCATGTCAGTTACGACAAGGTACCAAGTCAATCAAGGGAAGTGACCCCCTATTGCCTTTAGCCAGTTACCACCCGTCAAGACTCGTTGACAACATAAGGGAAAATGACCCCTTTTTGATCAATCACCTAAGAGTGAATCTGAGGTTTGTTTTAATCCGAAAGCTAATCCTAGTGAAGTGAGCACCTCTTTTGTACCACTTTCATCAAGTATGGACATGAGTTACACTTTCACCCGACAATAAAGAGAAGCCATGAATCAAACTCTTGAGGATATCTTCCAACGACATAGAAGAGTATGGTGGTTCTTCTCATGCTAGTCCACCCGGGTCACCTCCCAACAACGCAAGGTATTTTGATGCTCACCAACGAGCTGAGAGACATCATAAGCAAGCTCACTCAGATTTAGGGTCACAACATGAGGACCAGAACAATGAATCTAGTGATCACCACATAAATGCAACCAATGCAATAAGGCATTTGAGACCATCCTCCCCACTTAAAGACACCTGTCGATATGCAAATACAAGATTGAGAAGCATTAAGAGGGAGAAGAAAGCCTATTTGGATGAACAAGCTGCTAAAAAGGAAAAATTCAGACAACTAGAAGAAGAGGAACGTGCATTATTGGATATAAAGAAGAGAGTCATCCAAGAAGAAGAAGATAGACTCTACGCACAACAACTCCAAAGCCGATTCAATGGGAGGGTAACCAATAGTGGGACCAACTTACCCCCATCTACCCCTTTGCCAAGTCCTAGAAGAAGATAAAGGACACCCTCACAATCCCCAACTCCTAGAGGAAGAAGGGTTTCAAGATATGATTATCATAAGAGACGATCATCTCATAGACATTCAAAGAAACCCTCCCAATGAGCACATCATGGCTCACAACATGGAGGAAGTTATGCCAAATTTGACCATATGGATTTTATGACTATGCAACAAGAACCATCCTTTCAAGCATATGTGGAACGATATGTGGAACAAAACAAGGATCAATTCCTAGAAAACCTTATCAACAAAGGTGCTAAAGTTCCATATGATTTTGATGTCCACCAAAAGATTAAGAAACAGAATCCTTCAACCAATGAGGTGATCATGCAAATGAAGAAGGACATAGAAAGGATGAGGGCTCCTAAGAGCACATTTAATTTGGACTCCATATGTCCCAACCTGATTGACAAGAGTGTGGTGTTGGTTGAGTTCCCTAAGAAAGTTGAGTTTCCAACCTATGACAAATATGATGGCGTTGGTGACCCTCATGACCATGTTTGACAATTATACATAATGAGCTTTTCTTTTCATCATGAAGACTCCTACTTGATAAGATTATTTCCGAGGAGTCTCAAAGGTCAAGCCATGGAGTGGTTCACCAACCTTACTCCTCCAGTAAAGTCATTTAAAGAACTCATCCAAAGATTTGTTCAGCATTTTGCTTATAATCTATCAAGGTCGGTCACAATGCTTGATTTGTGCAAGCTTAAACAAAATCAAGGAGAACCTTTTGTCACTTTCCTACAAAGATGGAGACGTTTGTGCTCAAAATATCCCAGGACAATTCCTGAGGAGGAAAGAATAGACATCATTGTGAGTAACTTAGTGTCGGAATTAAGATATGAGGTAAGAAAGATACCATTTAATTCTTTTGATACCATGGTAGAAGTGGCATGTCGCATAGAGGATGTCCTAAAAGAACAAGGAATTTTGGTTAAATCAACTAATAACAACAATGGCCAAAACAACAACAATCATGGTTATAAGGACAAAAAGAACTCCTATTGGAACAAGAATAAACAGGTGGTCAATGATGGAGTTGTTGACTCACCACAACCTAAGAATGAAGGAGTTCTTAATCTCTCCAATGCGGTACAAGCCATGAAGCTACAAGCATCCTTAGGACAACAAGAGAATAAATCCAAGTATCAAGGGAAACCCAAGAAGGAAAAGAGACAATTCACCAAACTTGGGGACTCCTATGCCGACATTTTCAAAACACTAATTGCTCATAATTTGGTGCAACCTCGGGATCCTACCAAGCACCGCATACCCGATCCTAAACCTCATTGGTGGGATGAGAAAGCCTTTTGTGTCTTCCACAATAGAATTGGACATGATATCAAAATTTTTTTTAGGCTTAAACATCTTGTTCAAGACCTCATTGAAAGTGGGTGATTAGAAGTTGATGGTTTAACCACTAATGCGGATCATAAGGCTTTTAAGGAACCATTGCCCAAATATGAAAAAGGGGAGAATTATAACAACAAGCATGGCAAAGCTGCTATCAACTATGCCTACACAAATGCTGAAAATGTGATTAACATGCTTGAAGTGGCTGATGATAATATCAACATCATGAACAGGAAAGATCCTTATGGATATGATGTGGATTCAACTCCTATGTTTGATGAAAGACCCGGTGTGGTGCTAAGAGGTCCTCACTCATGAAGAATGCCCCAGTCCCTCAATGCTATCACTAGGGGTTAGGCTCAAGCTCCCATCATTATCAGAGGTCCTAGCACTAGCAAGTCTAAGCAGCCCATGTCCAAGGGCATTCCTCCTAAATCTACCATTGGTCTTGATTCCAATTATAATCTTATTGACCAATTACAACGTACACCCGTGTAGATATCTATTTTGAGCTTTTAAAATTGTCCCCTAAGCACAAGCGTGTCCTTGAGGATGCTTTGCGAGCAGCCAGTGTCCCTAACAACTTAGATATTGATCAATTCCACAATATGGTCAACCATTTGGCTAGCCCTCATTACCTCACCTTCTCAGAAGAAGACGACAAATCCATCAGTCACCCACATAACTTGGCCTTACACATCGAAGTCATGATTCATAAAACCTGTGTCAGGCGTGTATTGATAGATGGGGGTGCGGGGCTCAATATTTGTACCATGAGTTTGTTGAAGGCTCTAGGATATTCCGAAGATGTCATTGACACAAGGAAAAAGATCACAATCAAGGAATATGATGAAGTAGAAAGAAGTTCTAAGGGATTGGCCATTTTGCCTATTCGCATTGGTCCAGTAGAAAAGGATATCTTATTTCAAATTGTCGATGTTGGACCTTTAGCCTACAACATTTTTCTAGGTAGGCCATGGATTCACGAAATGCAAGCAGTCCCATCAGCGTATCACTAGTGTGTTAAGTTTCCCCATAATGGTGTAGAAATTTGCATACCTAGAGATAGTGCTTTGTCAGTTAATACCATTTCTGCTAGATCACATGTACCTTTGAATAGGGAAGCTGACAGTCCTAGTATTTCACTTGAACAATGCAAGCAGAAGCTTAAGACCATAGATCTTGGGATGGGAGATTATAATATTGATTCTTTTACAAAAATGCCAATCTCTCCTAGGTCTTATGGGAAACCATCACCAAATATGAAACCTTCATCATCAGCAATGACATTATTTGGAAAATTTGTTGAGTCTTCAGTTCCTATTCAGGACGAGAAAGAGGAAGTTTCCGTAAGGGACTGGATCTATCATGAGGAAAAATACAAACACAACGAGAAATTTGCTCCTTCACCCAAAGCTTATGGGAGAGAGTATACACTAGTTAAGAATATGGGTTATCTAGGATATGGTCCCCTTAGCCATAGGTTGGATGCTAAAGCTGAGCCTCTTGACCATGCCCTTTTTGGATGAAAGAATAAGTCAACAGTTGGCTTAGGTTTTGAAAATAAGAAGAAGAAAGGTGTTCCTATCCCAGCTGCGATGGACAGTAACAGTGATTCAGACTATACACCTGATCTTTCTAATCAACAAGACATGTCTGATGATTGGGTGCCTTCAAAAAATCTTCTTTGGGGAGATTTAATATATTTGATACTTGACGGTCCCACTATCCCAGCTGCGACGGATAGTGACTATATGAATGCTAGATTAACAATGGAACGTGTTGCTATCCTAGCTGCGACGGATAGTAACAATGCTAACATTAGAGAAGGGGAAACCTTTCCCAACCTTGAGGCTTCTACATCACGAGGCCCAAATGATGATTCAGACATAGACTCCCATGAGTATGAATGGGACTCACTTTCAGATGCAATAGTTGATTTGGACATAGATGTTGTCCATACTTATAGTACCCAACCCAATGTGGCTGACGAGCTTAGTGTAGGACTATAGGATTGTACTCCTCAAATTGCCTTAGTGGATGATGCTTTGTTTGGTAGGATGAGTCCTAATTCGGGTATCTTAGGAGAGGACTCAATGAACCCCAATTGTATGGTCACTAGAGATAACACCTTTCACATAAATAACATTGAACCAGTCATTGACCTACCCCTTGTTCATTATGACCTAATTGACTGGTCTCAGCACCATCAAGAGCCTAGCTTCCTCACTTTTCAGAATGACTATGAACTTGCCTGCTATCTAAATGCTCTTGAACCCGTGGCTTCTTCCACCAGTGAACCGACAACCAGTATGATAGAGCCTGATATTAAGTACTTTAGTCTAAAAATAAAAGAAAAAGAAAGAAAGAAAAATAGGTCTGATGGTGAAAACCACTTTGTGGCGGTATCAGAACCAAAAATAGTAAAAAGAGATGACGTATCTGAGGGTGAAAACCTCTTTGAGGCACCTAAGGATGGGGTACTTAATAACTTGCCAAGTTATTTTTAGGACAGATCATCAGTATTGATTGAGCCAACAAAACCAGTTAATTTGAACATAGAAGAAGCTCCTCAAATAGTTCATCTTGCTCAGTCTTTATTAGAAGAAGAAACCAAGGCATATATACAATTCTTACAAAAGAAGAAAATTAATTTTGCATGGACCTATTCCAACATGCCAGGGCTTGACACAAATCTTATAATGCACCACTTATCCATAGCTCCAGGAGTCAAACCAGTGAAACAGAGACTCAGAAAAATGCATCCACATGTAGCTCTCCTTGTCAAAGTGGAATTAGAAAAACTTTTGAGAGTTGGATTCATTAGAGCCATCGATTATGCAGAATGTATCTCAAACATAGTACCAGTTTCCAAACATGATGGGTCCATTTGTGTATGCACAGATTTTAGAGATTTAAACAAAGCATGCCCAAAGGATGATTTTCCACTTCCAAACATTGACATGATAGTGGACATGACAGCGGGCTATGAAATATACTCTCTAATGGATGGTTTCTCAGGATATAATCAAATTAAAATAGCTCCCAAAGACTAAGAGAAAATAGCGTTCACATGTGCATGGGGTACCTATTGCTGGAACATCATGCCATTTGGGTTAAAGAATGCAGGAGAAACCTACCAAAGAACTATGACCACTATCTTTCATGATATGATGCACAAAAATATGGAAGATTATGTGGATGATACCCTGACAAAATCAAGAAAATGGGACACACACCTCGATGATCTAGAAGTAATTCTAGATCACATGGAACAGTTTCAACTTAGATTGAATCCAAAGAAGTGCACATTTGGTGTCACCTTAGGCAAACTTTTAGGATTTATAATATCAGCAAAAGGTATAGAGGTTGATCCCGAAAAGGTCCAAGCAATTTTAGACATGCCACCTCCAAGAAACATTAGTCAGATGAGAAGTCTTCAGGGATGACTCCAGTCAATTAGGAGGTTTATCTCACAGCTGGCAGATAGAGAACAACCCTTTAATAAGATGCTGCATAAAGGTGCTTCTTGTGTATGGAATGAGGATTGCCAAAAGAGCCTTGATCAAATAAAATAGTATTTAGCTAATCCTCCAATTTTGATGCCGCCTATTCCTGGGTGACCATTGATTTTATACATTTCAGCAACAGAGTCTTCCTTGGGGGCATTGTTGGCTCAATTAGATGATACTGGTAAAGAATGGGCCATATACTATATCAGCTGTACTCTAGTCTCCTATGAGATCAATTACAATAACATTGAGAAGTCTTGTCTTGCCATGGTGTTTGCTTCTCAAAAGTTGTGACACTATATGCTTGCTCATACCATACATTTGGTTGCAAAAATTGATCCCCTTAAGTACTTGCTTAGTAAGGCTGCCCTCACGGGTAGACTTGCTAAATGGATGATGCTCTTAACTAAATTTGACATAGAGTACGTTGAAAGGAAGGCCATAAAAGGGCAAGCTATTGCGGACCAATTAGCTGATTTCCCAATTCAGGATAGTATGCCTGTTCAAGTGGAATTCCCAGATGAACACATCTTGTATCTAACTACTTGCACTTGAAAAATGTTCTTTGATGGTTCCCACATGCAAAATGGATCAGGTGCTAGAGTATTATTTGTTTCTCCACATGGGTACAATATTCCAAAGTCTTACAAACTTTTATTCCCATGTACGAATAATATTTCAGAATATGAAGCTTTAACCAATGGCTTGAGAATGGCTATAGAATGGAACATAACAGAGTTACATGTCTTTGGGGATTCCCAGTTAATCATCAACCAAGTCAATGAGGAGTATCAAACCAAGGATGATAAATTGATACCCTACAAAAAGATGGTTGACTCATTGAAATGTTACTTTACCTTTGTGACGTTTCAACAGATCCCTAGGACAGAGAACAAAGTTGTAGATGCCATGGCCACATTAGCTTCACTTCTTCAGTTGGAGACACATAAATCAAGATTTGAATTCCTGGTGGAAGAGCTACACCATCCCATCTTTGACTCGTCTAAAAGCCATGTCATTTGTACCATTGTCACACATGAGTCTTCCCGATATGGTGCTATCTATTCATATCTTCATGATGGAATCATCCCCGACACATTCAACCATTCTAAATGCCAAAACCTTATTTGTAATGCCTCTCACCACACCCTTATCTCTAGTGATTTATATAGGAGGGGTTTAGATGGGATGCTCCTTAGGTGCTTGGCAAAGGAGGAATCCAACCAAGCATTAGTTGACATCCATGAGGGCATTTGTGGTGGACATTCTAATGGTCTTGCCATGGCCCGAAGGTTGCTTAGGGCAGGATATTATTGGCCCACAATGCAGATAGACGTAGTAGCATTTGCTAAGTCATGTGAAAAATGTTAGAAACATGGAAACCTAATTCATACTCTAGGTAGGGAGATGATCCCTTCTGTTTCTCATTGGCCATTTCACCGCTGGGCCTTTGATCTAGTTGGGCAGATTCATCCCAACTCATCAGGTGGACATAAGTTCATTATTACTGCCACTGACTACTTCACAAAATGGGTAGAAGCTATGCCACTTTCTGTTGCTTCAGGGAAGACTATCTCTTTGTTCATCTTGAATCATATTATTTGCCGATTTGGAGTGCCTTCTAAGATTATCACTGATAATGGAGGTCAATTCATGAATAAGGATCTAAAGCATTTATGCAAGAAGTTTAAAATTAAGCAACACTGGTCCTCCATCTATTTTCCACAGGGAAACAGACAGGCAGAAGCCTCCAATAAAACCATTCTTAAGATCCTTCATAGGACCGTGCACAAGAATGGTAGGGATTGGCACTTGCAAATCAATCCAACACTGTGGGCTTATAGAACAAGCATTCACACACCTACAGGAGCCACGCCTTTTGCCCTTACCTATGGTGCTGAAGCAGTATTACCTTTAGAAGTAGAGATCCCATCACTCAAAGTCTCACTCAAAGGATTGATAACAAATGAGGATTACCGCGCCATGAGGTTACAGGAACTAGAACTTTTAGATGAGAAGCGTAAGGCTTCCTTTGATCATATGAGAGTGTATCAGAAGCGTATGTCCAAGGCATCCAACAAGAAGGTTCACCCTAGAGAATTTCAAATAGGTGATCTTGTTTTGTGAGAGAACCCTAAGAACCAACAGAATAGAGAACAAAAGGGTAAGTTGGAACCTAACTGGCTTGGACCATATGTCATCACAACTACTTTTGGTACAGGTGCATATTTACTGTCAGATCCAGATGGAGAATAGCTCCCTGATCCCATCAACATTGTGCACCTCAAGAAGTTCTATTCTTGATGCCCATTTCTATCTGGGGGCATCCTCTGTACATATTTATGGATCCTGAAAAAATACCAAAAAAATTCATATATGATGCTGAAAAAATTCTAAAAAGCATAAACAATCTTGAAAAAATACAAAAAAATTCAAAATGCAAAAATTCAAAAAAATAGAAAAAGTGCCTTGGTGAAAACTTGGAAACAGGCACCTTGGTAGCAAAAATACAAAAAAATGAAAAAAATGACAAAAAAAGAATCCAAGTGATGAAAACCTAGAAATAGGCGCTACTTGAGGCCTTTGCACCCCTATTTGTTAGCATGCGTCCTCGACACTTAGCCACTTTCCATCATGCCTTGACCTTATTTGACTTGATCTGGAATTGGTCTTTGTCTTTGTCTAGGGGGCATAACTGTTAGCATTGGTCTTTTAGGTGCGTTTGTCTCTTGGGGCATTTCACAACAGGTGTTTTTCAACACCACCCCAAACAGTGTTTTTCAATACTACCCTTGCGTCGAGTATTTCTTAACACTTATTAGATGTCTTACCCAATAGTCCAAGTGTAATGTGATATTTCTCACTAAGTAGATGTGATACTTAGAGTTTGACTCTATGACCAACACACACACACTTAAACAATCAACTCGCTTGAGATACGTTGACTTTATTTTTCTTTGTGTGTTGCTTATGAGGATTTATTTGATGAGTGGTCTCTCCCTGAGAAGTTTTCGATGATGCATAGCTAGAAGACTGAGGGTATGAGAACATATTTTCTTTCTTTATCTGCTTGTGGGTATATTTTGTTGATCCTAACTGTCATGAGCATTTATGCTGGTCTTACTTGACATTATGGATTGACAAGGTATTATCCTTAACTGTTTTGCAAGTGCATGCTTCTAGTTATCTCGACTTTCATGTGTCTTGATATAAGCATAATCTCACCATATCAAACTTAGGTGATCTCACTGCATTAGTCATCTGGACCTACATGTCTTTGATGCCTAGGTGAGATTTCCACATTTCTATCTGATAAAGATCATATTCATATCCACATAGTTATGCTAGTGTGCATTGTATGATCTGATGACGCTACCAATAATGCTCGATGATGATAATTAGATGTCTATAAGCGTTGTGACCTTGCAAGTCAACCACCTTTCATAGTAGCTTGCATTTTTAGGTTCATATTAGTTAGTTCTTGCATATGGAGAGAGCTCTCCTTTTCCTCTTACATGGACCTATCAGCCAACTGCGCTCACCTTTCCTTCTTCTCAATCATGTCTTTCACTCCTTGTCTTTTTCATCTTGAACCTATTCCTGTTCATCACAAGGGGTTAATCATATCATCATATCTATATCACAACTATCATTTCCAGAAATATGAGTCTATATCATACACATGAGAATCAAACATACATCTATAAGAGAGAACATACATAAGCATGTACATAAGCATTTTTGAGCAAAATGACAAGACAATATACATAAACTGATACATCCATCACAAGAGAGACATAAAAACATGATACAATCGAACATCTAGTAATCTCATATATACATCAATGTCATGATACAATATACAATATGGGATCCCATAATCTGGATCAATGTCTCAAGATATGTTTGACCTTAACACCTAAGACTGACTACCACCCTCGTGTCTTGGTGCCGGTGGAGGTGGTGCTGGATCAGGAATTACATCTAATCTACCTACTACGACAGAGTATGATGGCGCTCTCCGATCCTCTAAGATTACCTGAATGTAGAGGCCATAATAATATGTAGCTCGTGCTGCCTCTCTCTATCTCTCTGCTAGGGCAACCTGTAGCTGCCTCTCCTGACGCTTTGTCTCTGTTCTCTGATCAGTGAGCTGCTACTCTCTCACTACTATAGTAATCCTGAGCTATAATATCTCAGCCTCAAGAGCCTATATCTTAGCTCTCAGATCATCTCCACCCGCAGGCTGGTCCTGCTGTGCCTTTGCCTGCCGACGAGCTAGTCTCGCCTCATCCTCAGGTGTCACTGATCTCTATCCCCATGACCGTTTCTGACCACCTGATCTATATCCCTCCCCTCTCTCCATCCTCCTCCCTCTCCCCCTCCCTCCATCTCCTCCATCCCCTCCATCTCCTCTGTCCCCCCGTCATCTCCTCCGTCTCCCCTTGTGCTGGTACCTGTGCATCTGGTATTGTAAACCGAGGGAATGGTGTCCTCCGCCGCTCTGCCCTATATGCTGCATCAGCCCCTACATCTACCACATCTGGGTGATACTCCCAGGGCTCACTCCTGATACCCGCTATCTCTACAACTGCCTGCTGGTAGTCTAACATGGGTAGCCACCGATGTCCCTCCTCATCCCTGACCCGGGCGTATGTAGTAGTCTCTATCGAGACTTGCTGCTGCCTCCCAAACTGCCGCCATACCTAAGTGATGCAAAATCTCTCTACTATCTCTGGGTGTTGGCCTACTAATGGCTGAGTGCATAGCATGTAGCTCAGCTCCTCATCCACATCACTCCACCCCTCCACATCCCTATATGTCCTCCATGTGAAAGATGCCATCTCATCCAAGATCCTCTGATAGTATGTCACATCCCCACTATGAGCATGTGATATGAACCCCACATATCTATATATGTAGGGGTATCTCCTCTCCCTCGGCTGAACCCTCAGGTGCATCATCGTGATGTGCTCCCACGCCCACACCTGTGCCAGGATGGCACTGCACGCCCACGACCGGCTATCCCTGTACACGATCTCATGTAGCTCGTGGTACATCTCTGCTAGTATGGTCAAACCCCATGCCATGTGCTGAGGTCTACCTACCACGTCTATCAGTAACCTGGCCCATTCGAGCGGGAATCCCTTCTGACTGTGATCAGTCATCAGGATCTGTGAAATGATCGATGCCACAATACATGGCACCAGGAAATCTCTACCGAAATCCTCTACTAACCGCTCCTAGCTGACATGCCAATCTAGGATAGTCACATCCTGGAACATCTCCTGAATCATCTGTCGCCCCTCGGTCACATCCTGATCATAGTATACCTATGCCATCACATGAATCATGTTAGTTTTCATCATATGGAAATATTACACTTACACAATTTAAAAACATGATTATACTTACAGGCTTGCCATGACATGGCACTCGTAGGATCCTGTACACATCCTCTAGCATGATGGATGCCTCACCTGTGGGAAGATGGAAGGTGTTGTGCTTGCTATGCCATCTCTTGGCCAGCGCAGTCAACAACCCATGGTCAGCTCTGATGTCTGGGAATCTCAATAAATACCTGAATCCCATAGCCCTAATGTCAGCATTGCCCGGATCATCTAGATCTTGGACACACCTCAGCCCAGTCACCTTCGGCGCTCTGATGATCAGCGCCGGAAAGACCTCCTGCAAGCCATTAAACCAAGCCAGTTGTTAGAACATATCATGATGGATGCCTACAAATTAGTCTAACACATCTTTAAACGCATAATATTGTCTGGACCCATGTCATTTTTGCTCAAAATACTTAAAATTTCAAAATTTGCCCTTGGGCAATACTGCTTTTTTGGAGAAGTATCACGCGATACTTCTCCCTATAGTGGTGTGATATACTTTGGGTCATGCGATACTTCACCTGGTATCGCATGATATTTTGCCTAGTATCATGCGATACTGGTGCCTATACTCGCGCGATACTTTGGGGACCCGCAAAGTATCACGTGATATTTATCCCCAAAGGGCACGATACTTCTAAAGTATCACGTGATATTTCACCTCACTTAAAATTTGAAATTTTAAAACTTTACAAAATGTGCTTAAAAGGTATTAAATGACTCAAAAATAGTGAGTTTTTCGAAAACATACTGGGGCAGGATAGTGCGGTGGCTGGTTGTGCAACCAGACGTGCTTGAATCGATGCCTGTGGATGGGAACTCCTGCTTGCTGGGCCATATTCTCTCTCTCAAGCTCTGAAAATTCTCAAATCACTATAAGACAAATGATTTTTGAAAATGACATTTTCACCCCTTTTATAGCATTTTGACTTTTGACCAATTTTCAAAACACCTTGGAATTGCGCAAAAATTGCACCCCTAGCTAATTTCGATGTCCTGGATCCATTTTCGGACTTGAAATCAAAATTCGAGGTCATCTTGATAGTCAAAATCGCATTTCAATTTTCACCTTCTTCTACGCAATTGGCTAAATCTTTTGAGGCCTAATCCTTTGATCTTTGTTGGGGCATCATCATTTCTTCATTTCCATGTCTTCCCAACTTCTAGTCTTTCATTCATCTTCATTCAATTCACTCCTTTCTCACGTTTGACTGCATCTTTCTCAGTCAGGCTGGGGCATGTTTTAATGGTTAACCTAATGACCTTTACATTCGATTATGATTTCATTTTGATTTGATCAAATCTTTATCAATTTGCTGTCTCTCCTCTACCTGATTTCAACTTCGATTCTGAGGGGGTAGTATTTATGGGATCCTCATCCCCGATTCCTTGATTCTCTTGATTCAGACATCTTTTGTGAGCTTTTTCTCAAATTTGAGATTCTCATCTCTTACTTTGAATGTGATCCCGAATCGACCTCATGTTCAAAGGCCTTTGTCTATGTTTGTTCGGATGTGATCCCGAATCAACCTCACATCTGAGTTGTCTTGTGATTCCAGATCGATCTCACATTTTAATTCTTCTTTGACTGCATGTGTTCCCAGATCGATCACACATTAGTCAAAGAGGGGAAAATGTATGCACCCTAAAATGGTTGCCTAGACTTGGACTCCATTTATTTGATTTATCAACCCTGAATCATTTTGATCAATAATCAATATTTTCAACATTATCAATTTCTTGATCAAGTCTTAATCATATATTTTTATCCTATGGGCTAATCATTTATCCTAAGTCTTTATTTGATTAAAAGGAATATTTCCTCCCCTTTTGATTAAATAAAAAGCCCCACCTTTCCTCTCGTCCTAAGTTGCACAAATAAAGCATTATTCTTATTTCACAAAAAAGAAAAAGTACTTTTTGTCTCACATGAGGCTCAAAAGTCAACACTTCACTCTCATTGGAGGATACTTGTGCACATGGATTGCTCCTCTTTCAACCTCCACCGCCGATTAAGACTTTTGCCTCTTAATCTCAATGGTCTGTTCCTTTGCATTTCTTATAAAAAGAAAGCTCTCTCCTCCATTTTTAGATCATGTTTTGAATACTAATCTTATGCTGCAGGAATTCTTGGAGACTTTTGGAGCTTTTGGAAACTTTATTGTTCTTAGTCTTTCATTCTTGCATTCTAGCTTCATTTCATAGCTTAGTTTCCTTTGATGTAATAGATTTAAATCACATAGCTTAATAGGAGGGATTTGTAACACTTGTTCTTTCCATTTCATAGCTTAGTTGCATTGCATTTTCATTTCCATAGACTAGTTTGCATTGCATTGTATTTTCATAGTGATTCTTGAGGATATTGGCACTCTTGCTCTTGTCCTCATTTGAATCTCTCGTTGTGTGGTTGACTAGCAAAGTCACAAGCTTGTAGCTCTAGCTGAGAGAAAACACATCATAGTCCCTTGCAACTCCATGCATAGAGAGCTATGAGCCACTTTGTGAGGCCTCATTCTTGAGAAACCTTGCATGTAATGGTTCATAGAAGTGCACCATTTTAGTGTGTACAGAAAGAACCCCTGGAACAATGAATGGACCACTGTGACTCCAATACAGAGGAGTGAAAGATAGTGAACACTAAAGAGGTACCCTCAAAAGATGAGGTGTCACTGAAAGGCTGAGCTGATGCTCAAAGGAGTAGACATGAGGATCCTAAAAGGGAATCCCCAATGTAGGGGGTATGACAGGTGTTCTGATACTGTCAGGAGAGAGGAGATGAGTGTCCTTTGTAGAATCCTTGACAATTGCACCTGGTGGCTCAATGAATGGAGTTGGAGGGTCTAGCAGTGTTGAAGAAGAGTCCTATTGAAGAGAATAAAGCCTAACAAGATGAGGTGAGGCAGTCACAGAAGTGGTCTCGGGAACAACACAGAGGTTAAGGTGACCTGACTGTCCCACATGTTGCTCTCGTGTAAGAGGAGAGCTATGCACCGATAATGGAGCTAGTGGACCAAAGTGTGAGAAGGTGTAGAGATGGGTGGAATAATCAACTGTCCCTATAGCAACAATACCATTTGTCACACTATCCCAAATGAAGACTGAATCTGGCGTGAACTCAACTGTCTTCCTTGATCCACTGTGTGTAATCTGGTAAATGGAAAGAAGGTTTGCAAATAGAGATGGAACATACAATACATTATTGAATGTGTCATCTTGAATGCATACTGAACCTTTCCCATAGACTATCATAATAGTGTTATTCCCCATGAAAATGTGAGGAATAGGAGAAGCCTCAATAGACGAGAAATCTCTAGAGAAGATGCCATATGGTGAGAAGCATCAGAATCTAGTATCCAAGGGACCTGTGAAGGGGATGCAATGGAAGCCCGTAATGCATGACCCTATCCAAAATCCTATCCAAATGTTGAAGATGAGGTAGAAGACTAAAAAGTAGACCCCTGTGAGGTGGAAGAGGATGGAGAGGAAATAGTGCTCTTTTGAAGGAGAGCTTGCAAATCTGCAATCTCTTTTGAAAACAATGTGACTCATCATGAGGCCCCTTATGACAAAAGGAACATGTAGGGCTCTCAATCTTCTATTTCTCCTTCTTAGAAGAAGATGGTGGGCCAGTAGAGTATTGAGAAGAGGAATCAGATGTCTACTTTAGCTTCAGCTTCTGTGTATCCTGAGGTGTCTTGGCAAGCAATGCCTGTGACTGTGAACCTGTAAGTGAGTCCATCTGATTGAGCTTGGACTGCTCACGAGTCAACCTGTCACAGAAGGTCTCAAAAGAGGGCATAACATGTCATGCACCTAGTGCATCCATAGTGGAGTAGAAGGTAGAAGTGAAAATTTGATAAGGGTCACGAAGCTTTGAGAGTATTAGAAAGATACACTCATCATCTTACTTCATCTTTCCAGCAACCTGTAAAATAGAATGAAGAGACCTAAACTTCATCAAGAAGTCCTCAATTCTAGTGAATGATTCAGGTACCAAGGAGGTGAACTCTGCATCTATTTGTAGAACCCTGAACTGATTCATTATGCCAAACAAGGTTGAAAACTTGTCCCACATAGCCTTGGGTGTGGTCAAACCATCTCGGTGGAACAACAACCCATCTAAAATGTTCATTGTAATGAGGTCCATCACCTCATCCATCCTATTTCTATGCATAAGAGCCTCATAAGGCCTCTATAGAATTGGCTGAGCCACATCGAGGCATGACCATAACCCTTTTTCCATAAGCAATCTGGTCATCTGTCCTTTCTAAGTGTGATAGTTGTGAGGTGTAAGGCAGGCGACAGAAGAGTCTGCCATTGAGAGAAAGAAGACAGAAGTAGAAGGGTCTTTCTAAAGTAAATAATAGAAAGTAAAGAGCACCCCCCCACAAAGTATAATACTATCCCCTGTACACAACAAAAGTACTATAAAAGCACAAAAAATGAGAAAAAAACCTAGATGCTAGATGTAGAGAGGGAGGAAACTGAATCCTCTACTTCAATGCCAAAAATGGGAGCTCAAATAGCTGATTCAGACAATCATACCAACATCATCATGTCCATCTTGGAAAGACCTTTCCGACAATATTTCATTTTCAAAAAATGGACATCGTATGCACAAGTTATGGCCAAAAAACCAACTACACCTTCAAATAAGAAGCTCACTGGAAAAAACCAGTCCTGGGAAAAAAATTGACAGTCGTCTGCATGTCACGAGCCCATCAATGATGTCATCATGCCCTGTGCTGACATCATCACCAGAAAAAAATAGTGTACTAAAAAAATTTGAAAAAATGCTGGAAAAATTTAGAAACCAGGCGGAAAAACTTTTCGGCAAGTGATGTCAGCAAGTGACATCACCCCTATGTAGGTGGGCGGTGCAGTGGTTGGGGTACTAGGCCGCCAGTGGAGGTGGTTCCCGAGTGGTGCCTAGGTGGCGCTATGTTGGTGGAGGGTGGTGCGATGGTTGTGCTGTGTTGGGGTGGCGTGCTGGTAGCGCTGCCGGCCGTGGCCAAGCGCAAGATGAGCTGTGGTGGCACCGAAGTGGCACGGTGGTGGCACACTGGTTGTGCTACTGCTTGCAGCCAAAAACACCTAAAAAATGCACTTTTTAATTTTTAAAAAAAAAATTTGCCTCAATTTTCGGGCCGTATGGCCCTAGGAGGGCAAAATTTTTCTCCCAAATGCCATAGTGGCCAAAAAACTGCAAATTTTATATGATTTTTGACTCTCCCAGACCTTCTGAGTGCAATGGTGGTGTCCATTTTTGCTCAAAATGCCTCAATTTTTTTTTCTTTTTTGCAGGCAACAATAAACAAAAAATAACGTCCTACAAAGAATACCAAAACTGAAAAAACTTGCTTCAAAAACACCAGAACAGGCAGTAGCAGGGAAGCTCTGATACCATATAGAAGCTGAGAAATCCAACTTCACAGAACGCTAAGAACACCTGCATGAAAATAACCTATTACTGAAAGGAAACCAAGAAGACAAAAAAATAAGAGCTTGGAAAATCTCAGCGGTGTGAGAGAGAAATTTTATTCCAAGATTATGAAAAAGTATTTACAAGGTTCAACCTATAAAGGTGAACAAAACCCTAAAGCCTAAAAAAGCTAGGTTGCACATTAATAATTAATAAAAGAATTAATTATTAATGCACCTAAGAGAAAGCTTAAGCACTAAAGAGTAATAACTTAATGAATTAAATCAATATGATTTAATTAGTAAGAAAATTAAATATTACTCTAACAAGTACCACATAGTGAATATCAACAAAAAAACAAATAAAGAGACATCAAACACTTCACATAATGCCTTGAAGGTAATAGCAACGATGCCCTAGCTCTCAAAGCTCACAGGTCATCGAGCATTCCAAATGCAAAGATGAAAACAATGCCAATATTAACATTCATATTTTGCCATTAAATCAACAAATGCCATCAAAATGAAATTGAGTTAATGAGAAGAGAAAGCTCGAATGCGTACCTCAAGTCATGGCTACCATATAAAGATCAAATGCTAAGAAACTATGTTATAAAATTTCATGCCAAATTTCATCAAGAATGGTCCTATATGGTCACTAATAGCCAACTTTCAAAAAAAGATGAATGAATATGCAAACATATATAAGTGGATAAACATAAATAATGAAGGTACCAAACATTGCCTGAAGTAATGAAGTGTTGACCTAGGGTTCAATCTAGTATGCTCTTGTATGATCCAAAACCTACAAGGAAAGAAAAGATGGGGTTAGATCCAAAGGATCTAAGCAATGCCTGACACCCTATTATTGATCCTCATTTACAATTATGCATGTGCATATTCAAGCCATACACATACTCAACAACATGGTAGCGTTGATCCAATAATAGAAAATACATTACAAATGCCAAGCTCACGGTCTCAATGAAATAAACAGTGTATAAAACAATATATGGTGCACAACAGCAGCAAGCATGCAATGACAACAATAACATTGCATGATGCCCAAGATCAAATTCAAAACAATAAGTGTATTAATGTATGATCTAATAGCAGCAACCTCATTGATTATTACCTTTGAATCCACCATCATTATAGAAGAGATAACTACCTACAACTATATTTCATAATTCTTCCTTTGATGTCATAGGTTAGTTTAACTATTGGACAATGAGATGATAGGAGTTTTGAATAGATTTGAATAAAAGCTAAGAGTATTGAATTTTATTTGTTCCTATTGTGATTTTAGGGGAGAAGAAGGCTAAGACCTTTTCAGTGGATCAGGGTGGTGTATATAGCTTGTAAGTTTATAAGTTTGCACTTTTTTTGTTTGAGGCTTAATTATGCTATTTTTTAAACAGAAAGATTTTTCTTTCTTATTTCAAATTCATTGCTTCATATGTCATACCTAATGCATAGTGAATTCATAGGAGTTTCAAATAGATTTGAAGAAAAATTAAGAGCATTCAATTTTAGCTGTTCTTATTGTGAATTTAGGGGAGAAGAAGGCTAAGATCTTTACAGCTCATCTTGTGTGGGCAAGGTATGAAATTTGTGTGGGCTAACCTCATTCTGTCAGCATCCTCTATGATTTTGGATGCTATATTTTCCCGAGTCTGGTTGGTGCCTTACTTTCCCCTCTTTGGTTCCATGCTTTCTTACATTAAGAGTTCATTTTGTCTCTGATTAGGGCACTATTTCTCCTTGACTATATTCTTTTGGGGTCTGATCTATTGTAGTTGTTTATTTTTTCTTTGAATCATTGTTTACAATTACTTTTGATGCAATATTTGTATAAAGAATAAGAACAAAATGGTGAATGAGTGTATTTGACAAAGATAAACATGACACATTTTGTTGGGCTAATTGGCTTGGCCTGGTACCATTTACATGGCTTGGCTAGATATTAAATAGTGAGTTCATGAACAATGCCAGTATTAAACAGTGAACTCATGAACAATGTATGATGCCCTAGCTTGTAGCCTGCGAGCCATCAAGACATTTCCTCATGAAATGATCATAAACAAGGAGTACCACATAGTGAATATCAACATAAAAAAAAATAAAGAGAGATCAAACACTTCATAGAATGCCTTGAAGGTAATAGAAATGATGCCCCAGCTCTCAAAGATTGCAGGTCATCAAGAATTTCAAATGAAAAGATGTAAACAATGCCAATATTAAACAGTGAGCTCATGAACAATGTATGATGCCCTAGCTTGCAGCCCACAAGCCATCAAGACATTTCCTCATGAAATGATTATAAATGGGGAGTACCACATAGTGAATATCAATAGCAAAACAAATAAAGAGAGATCAAACACTTCACACAATGCCTTGAAGGTAATAACAATGATGGTCTAGCTATCAAAGCTTGTAGGTCATCAAGCATTCCAAATGAAAAGATGTAAACAATGCCAGTATTAAACAGTGAGCTCATGAACAATGTATGATGCCCTAGCTTGCAGTCCATGAGCCATCAAGACATTTCCCCATGAAATGATCATAAATAGGGAGTACCACATAGTGAATATCAATAGCAAAACAAATAAAGAGAGATCAAACACTTCACACAATTCCTTGAAGGTAATAGCAATGATGCCTGAGCTCTCAAAGCTTGCGGGTCATCGAGCATTCCAAATGTTAAGATGTAAACAATGCCACTATTAAAAATGCTAAGATGTAAACAATGCCACTGAAATTGAGTTAATGAGAAGACAAAGCTCGAACGCCTACCTCAAGTGCCAGTGCCCTCTTCCCACATGGTGTCGGCCTCTTCGCGCATGCCAAACTCGAATGCCATCTTCGTGCCATGCAAAAGTACAGTGTTTTCTTCACGACAGCTATTCAAATTCACAAATTACAAATTACACTTTCTTTTTCTATTTTTTTTGTTTATAACCAAATGGGTGTCGCAATTATGATGTCATCATTACTATTACGACACCGTCGGGGGTAGTTGCAAAATAAAACACAAAAAACAAACACAAATTGTAGTGGCGTTGCAAATTGGTGTCAAAATTTGACCCCAAATGTTGTAGTGTTCTACTATAGATGGTCTAAGAATTCTAGCTCTATCTCTATCTATACCTTTTGTAGTTCTTAATGCCAACTCTGCATGTCTTCTTTTAAACCTTGCCCACCATGACTTTCTGGGAAACCCATTCTCAAAGGGGTTTTCCCTAGTCTCACAAATATGAGCATCACATGTTTTCAATTGTGTTATTTCAAGACCATATCCCATATTTTCCATTTCTTGACACCATTTCACAATCTCCATTTCTTCTTCACTCAATGATATAGTAGGAGGGCCTCTCTTTGCTGTAGTTATGATACCTTGTAACCAATATGACAATATTGTAGAAGGAATACCCCATTTCTTAGCAGTAACTCAAATAGAATACTCATTATCTTCAACATATATAATTGCTTGCTCCATGTCTGATTTCATCCACATTTTACTTGCTAGTGCATTCTTAGATGTAGAACTTCTAACTTGCACTTGCACATCTTGCACTTGTGGCATGTCAATTGAATCTGGTATCTCATCTTGATTTGGTATCTCAGTGGGACTTGCAGAAATGCTTTCATCTTCAACATTACAGTGAAGCTTAACCCCTCGTTTAAACCTTGGTAAAGGCCTTGTCCTTTGAGCTCAATTTTTCTTAGCAATTTTCATGTTGGAATATATGAAGACTACATAACATTTATTGTATATAGAAAAAGTAAATTAATAAAAACACGTTAAAAAGCTAGATGTTAACCAAAGTTTGCAAATTTTTTTAATCAAAATTTTCATGTTTTAAACCAAATTTTTCATGTTCTATGATAAGCTTTAAGCTTTCAAAATAGACTAGACAATAATTTATTTTGAAAAAATGCATGACCACATAAACACAAAAATTACATCAATGCATTTTCCTTCAAAATAAATAGAATAATATAATATTGTAATTGTAGACATTAGATTTCCACATTTCTTGCAATAGATTTCCACAATTCTTTCAATAGATTGACACTAAATAGATTTATGGAGTTCTTTCAATAAAAAAACTAACAAAAGTTGGATTTATGTAGCTTCTTTCATATACAGAATTATTAATAGGATACAAACACAAACAAAAAATAGTTCTTTAAAGTTGGATTTAGCAGCTTCTTTCATACACAGAATATAAAGTTGGATTTATGCACCTGAATATATGTCTAATCTGGTTGAGGAGTGACTTCAGTCTTGCACAGTTGTAAGCAATGTTGGAAAAAGCTTATTGAGAATTGAAAAAACTTCTGTCGTGAAAAAAAAAGACTTCTACATGTGGATTATATAACTTTTTGAAGAATGTTTTCTCTAACACTGATGATTTGTAGATTGAATTTTGACTGGATTTCTCTAGCACTGATGATATGTGGATTGAATTTTGATTGACTAGTTTTTATTGGCATGGATTTCTATTGGATTATTTTTTATTGCCATAGATTTTTATTGGAAGGATGTTGTTGCCATGGATTGAGTGCTCTTTTTTTGTGTACACATTATTCTTCTTTTTAGTAAGAATTTGCATTGTTTGTGTGAATTTATGGAGAGTCTTACAAGTTTTCCCATTTTGCCTATTTTTTTAGTGTAACAATGGATGACAAGCCAAGTAAGCTAATAAATGCACCAGTTGGGAGCAAACTGGATTGAAAAGTGTGAAGAGAGTTGTGACATTGGATTTGAGAAGTACCAATAGATTTATGCTGCTCGGCAATAGTAGTATAAAGTACTTGTATCGATTTGACAAGTAATCAAAAGTTGTAGGCTGCTGGGCAATAGTAATATAAAAATATTTGTATATATCTGATAAGTCTAGAAGTTGCACTTTTTGGACTCTGTTAGATATGACAAAGTATCGAGTAGTTGTACATGAGGGAGGGACATTTAGACAATAAATATATTTTAACTTGGACAAGATGCAATGTTTTTCAATCACAATCTAAATGTGAAGTTGTGATATTTTGTATATGTATTTATTCATATTAGATCTTATTTTTGTATATTTTATTTTTAAATTTGATATGCAAGGAACATAACTAATTTTTTGTTACTCTTAAATATTTATGGAAGATTCTTTATTTTAAAATGGATACACTTTTTATAGACATCTTATATTACATATCAGAACAAAATCTACTACATGTCATTCAAATTTACATGTATAAATAATTTTTTTGTTTCAGAATTTTAAATGATTTGTTCGCCTACTAAAATGAATAATCACAATTGCCCGCATGACTATTGAACCCCACATGACTATTGGTCCCTCTCCCCTAATAGCCACACAAACACCGCTTCTCATGATGGATTAAAATTGTAGACAAATATTTTGAGATAATAATTTCTCACCACAAACCAGAAGGACCATACTTTCTATTAAATTGGGATTGTTATGTTTCATAATGGGAACCATGTAATAGGGTATAGACATCCATCCAAGCATATACATGACTCCGAGAATTTGATTGAAAGCTTTTATAGAGAAATGTTGTTTCCTGTATGACATAACCAAAACTTCTACATAGAGAAAATATGGTGAAAGGTTATCTAAACTCTCAAGTAAATGTCATCTGCAGGTGAGAAGCCAAATTCCACGGTGTACAATAACATCCTCCAAACCATGCTAAAATATGGAAGCATTGAAATAGGACGTGAATTCCTATCAAAGCTTACAAGTTGAAAAATGTTTTACTGGGAGTTGTGGTTGTGATGCTTGCCTAATGTGAAAGCACATGAAAGGCATGTGAATTGTTTGACAGTGTACCTAGAAGAAATGTGATCTCATGGACTATCAATAGTTACAAAATAGATTTGGCGAAAAGGTTTTAAAAAAAAACATTCAAAGAAATGTCTTTCGCAAAGGAGCCTTGAACTGGGATATGGTTGAAATGGATTCGGTGATAAGGCTTTGGAGACTTTAAAATAAACTGCACTTTGAAAATATAAAGTTGACTTCCACTACATCTTCCACCATTTCTACTACTTGTACCAGTATCAAAATTTTAAAACAGGGCAAATGAATAATTCACTCTACACTCTTCAAGAAAGAGTCGGAGAATGGCATTAAGAGAGTTTTTGACAATGTTTGTTGACGGAAAACAAAACAAAATTTTTAAATTTCTAACAGAAGCCAAATGTCTAGGCAAGTTGGTGCACTACATTGTTGATTGTACACTTGAGTGTTGGCAACCTTTCCTTCACAGTTGTGCAGAAACTTCTTGGGTTTATGAGCTCTTTTTCACTTCTTTGAAGTTATTATGTAATTCCTCATTCTGCAAGTTCTCCTCAATCTCTGCCCAGATGGATTTTCTGATTAAACTAAGTTCCAATGTCGAACAAATTATTTTTTATTATCCCATCGATGCCTCTAAATTGCAGGTGGTTTACAAATTCCAGCAATGCCTGATTTTATATGCGATGAGGAAAATCTTGGGCACCAACTTCCTCTTCACCAATCACAGGTATAGGGTGAATACGAATGTTTGCATTGGATTCTTGGCCAGCATTTTAGTTGTAGGTACTCACAAGAATTTGGCAGAAGAGATTTGTGGTCGTCTCTTTGTGGATAGCTATCTTATAGTTCTTCACAGAGCCATTGTGGATATTGACTCGGATTTAACCACCTCCTTCTTGTGGGATCTTCCAATCGTCATGTCTGCAGGCTCCCCCTTTCTTGGTTTGGGTTCTAGCACCAAACACAACTTTTACGGAGGCCCACCCAGATGTTTCTTCATTTTATGGGGTTGGGAGTGGGAACACCAACCTCTTAGGTTATCCACGATGAAGAAAGGGATTAAATTCCTCACTAGATTTTTGGGCGTCGAGGAAGGATTGGACACACCATATAGTGATGGATTGGATGAGGACTTGGATTGGATGAAGATGTGGAAGATGAAGATGAGGATTCAGCTGAGGAGGAAGAAGCTGATGTTAATGATGATGAGGAGGAGGATGAGGCTGATCAAAGGGATTTAGATGAAGAAAATGCAGACCAGGAGAACTCCACCGGGTCACAAAATGATGAAGAAGACACTCATATCTTTTCTTCTAGTTCGGAGAACGACTCCACCTCTGCTTCTGATTAGCAGCAGATGCTAAGTTTCTAAAGCTTGTCCCTTTCTTGTATTTTCAGTTTAGTAGCTCAGTTAAGTTTTTTCTCCGGGCTTACTTGGAGCTTCTGAGAAATGTTGCTCAGTTTTTTGGATGACCTTAGATCTTAGATACTTAAGCTGCAGATTTTCTCTACTTTTATTACCTAAACTCTGTATTTTTTACTGTTATTTAATACAATCTCTCAGCTTCTGCTCCTTATTGATCAAAAAAAAAATCTACAGGCCCTAATACTTGTTAGAAGATTCTAGTAATTTCTACCAAGAACTTTGCGGGTTAAGATGGAATTTTCCAGAATAGTAATTATTTAGTAGTTTCTAGAAATTTACACCTTCTAGAAGGGTTTCCAGAAATTTCTCAAATGCATAGTCCAGAATATTAAGTGAATTAGATTATTCTAGAGGCCTCTAGCTGGATTAGGGATTAGGTAAAGTTTCTAATATTATATTTAGAATATTCTAGAAATGTATGTCCGGTACGAGAAAATATTCTAGAGTTTTCTATGTAACTTCTAAGCCTTCTATAAAAAGACATTTTGTAATTGTGTTTCAAGCAAGCAATAAAATGGGTTTATGTGCAGCAGCACATTTATAATATCTATGTATCCTCCAAATCTTTGTTTTGTATTTTTGGTTTGAGGAGTGGATTCAATCCATCCTCTCCTACAAAATTGGTATCAGAGCATGGGAAGGAGCAGATGAGATCTTGGGTGAGAGTACAGAAATGTCAGATTGCTGCTAAGGGAGAAGTGATGTTCGTTGGAGCTCATCCAAAATAGTGAATCAAATATGAAGTGTTAAAAATGGGTGCAACAAAATTGAATCGATTTGGAGAAAAGTTTGTTTGGAGATTTTTCGAAGGTGTGAAGCTGCCCCGAGATAAAGACATGGATATGTTAGCTGCTAAGAGGTGCAGATTGGAGTTAAAGCTATTCATTTCGAATGCCGCTGAAAAGAGGTTTCAGATAAGTGAAAGATATTTAAATAGTGTTTTATTACTGAAATTTGATTTGCTAGTTGTTGCAATGGTGGGCTGAAAATTTGAGAGCGTCTATTTGGTGGGATTGTATAGGCAAATTATTTGTTACTTCCGGTAAATGGGTATTTAAGTTTGGTGCGAGATTTTAATTAGCTGAGAGAAATTGGTTGCACATTGAAAAATACAATTGTTTACAGATCTGAACTGATAAAAAGAAATTTTAGAAGATTTAAGTCACGTGAAGCAAGTAAGGTGTGTTAAATTATCTATTTCAATGGGAAAACAAGGCAAAAGAGTATTGAAAGAAAATGTAAATCTAATTTCTGAGATTCAGTTATTAGAAGAAGAATTAAAAGAAGAGCGTAGAAAAAGGATTACAATTAAAAGAGAATTGGGAAATGAAAACTATAGACTATCAAATGAAATTAGTGACTATAAAGAGAAACTTAAAGAGCTAGAGGAGACATTTAAGTTTGTAAAAGAGCTTAATGATTCAAAGATAAAAGAATGTTCTGAGTTAGAAAAAAAGTTAAATTTGTTTGATGATATTAAGAAAAGAAATGATTATTTAGAGGAAAAAATGAAGAAGCTAGAAGAAGAGAATAATACATACAAGAAGGAAATCACAAAACTAACAGAAGAGAATGAATGTTTAAAGGCAAATAAATTAGTGCATGATGTTTCATGTAGTACAGAGGATTTGAATTTGTCAATTGAGAAGTGTGATTTTGCTGAAGTTATTTGTAAAAAAGAGTGTGATAATGAAAATATAAGTTGTAATGATAATGAAAAAGACACTAGTTGTTTTGATGGCAACATTGGTTTGAAGATTATGAAAAGAATGGGATACAAGGGTAAAGGACTAGGAAAGAATGAGCAAGGAATGAGGAATATAATTGAGCCTAAAATTAGGCCAAAATATGAAGGTCTTGGATATGCTACAGACAATGGAAATATGCATACAGGTACAAGTGAATCAACTAAAGGAATGAAGTCTATGCAGTGTTCACATTGTAATAGGAAAGGGCATATAAAAGATAGATGTTGGGATCTACATCCATGTAGTATTTGCGGTTTGAAGAGTCATTGTGAAAAGACATGTTGGAATATAGCATCAAAGAATGCTTCTACGAAAGGTTACATGAAAATGGATTGTGGATGGAGCTATGGATCAACTTGGCAGAAGGTTACAGGTATGATTAAAAGCTTGTTTAAGTATAAATGTTCAAGTGTGAGTGATGATAGAAATCTTGCAAAGTTTGAATGTTCAAGGACTATAAATGGTTTGAGTAAGTCAGAGTCATTGTCTAGCAAGACATCCATAGAAAGTGGGTTTGCAGGAAGTCCAAGTTTATTGTTTTAAAGAATTAAAAATTATAATTTCAAGGACTGCCGTAGCAGTTGGGCAAAATCAAAGGCATCATCAAATATGAAGATTCTTGAAGAATGAGAATGTTATTTTGGCATGTGGAAAAACAAAGGATTTGGATAGTGAAGAATATATATGTAAAAGAAGATAGCCAGCAAGATAAAAAGGAATTTGAATGCCGCAGCATTCATGGACAAAATTAAGGGAATAAGATCTTGATGTATAATTATGGATTTTGATGTAATTAGTGGTAGAAATTAGGGGGGAGTGTTAGAAGATTCTAGTAATTTCTACCAAGAACTTTGCGGGTTAAGATGAAATTTTCCAGAATAGTAATTATTTAGTAGTTTCCAGAAATTTACACCTTCTAGAAGGGTTTCTAGAAATTTCTCAAATGCATAGTCCAGAATATTAAGTGAATTAGATTATTCTAGAAGCCTCTAGCTGGATTAGGGATTAGGTAAAGTTTCTAATATTATATTTAGAATATTCTAGAAATGTATGTCCGGTACGAGAAAATATTCTAGAGTTTTCTATGTAACTTCTAAGCCTTCTATAAAAAGGCATTTTGTAATTGTGTTTCAAGCAAGCAATAAAATAGATTTATGTGCAGCAGCACATTTATAATATCTGTGTATCCTCCAAATCTGTGTTTTGTATTTTTGGTTTGAGGAGTAGATTCAATCCATCCTCTCCTACAATACTCCCCACACATTTACATTCAAATGGCGAAAACGTAGAACAAAAGCAACGTGGCCAAGCAAAGACTTACGCTGCAAATGATGCAGGCAGACGAGGGTGCTTCACATTAGGTGATGATGTTCTTAGGCGTTACCTTCCGTGCACTCTCTGATTTTACTAGAGTTGTAGTGTAAGGATTTGGATAAGCACAAAGCATGTCAATTCATAAATATTTGTTTTTATCTACTACTTTGCCATGCCCTACTACAAACGCAAGTGGGTCTCCGAAAAATCTATAACGACCACTAACCTGTCCGCCAAAAACTCCTCAAGCCCCAACTCAACCAGGTAGGAGAACACAATATAAATCTCTGCCCCTGACATGCTTTTTTCTGTCATGGGATGCCTGATCTGAAAATGTTTCCATAACAGATTTTTCTGTCAGTGGGATATGCCCACAATAAAAAAGCCTATCGGCTTAATTAAAATTATAAAATAATAAATAGATAACATTTTACTACATGTTAAATGTAACATATAAAGTATTGTTGGGCAAATAAGTTTTTGAGCTTTGTTTACAAACTCCAGTAGTTAATATATTCTCTTGAAAATTACGAGCACTTTGACTGGTTTTGTAGGAGTTACAGAGATATGGTCTGGGGGAAAGGCAATGAAGGAAAAGAGCTGCAACGAGAAGGTAAAATCTCAACCTTCGAACAATTTAAAGAAATGCAAATTGATAACATTGTAACTTAACTAATAAAGGTGATTGTACAATAAATTTGCAGAGCCTTAGCCAACAAAAACCAATAACAACAGTAAATGTAAAAGATAACAGGGAGGTTTGCAAAAGTGATGAGATGACAAATTTGAAAAGCTTGAATGAACGTCTACTGACAATAATTACCAATGATAGAAAAGAAATAGATGGTTTAAGAAACAAATTTAAAATGTGTGATGATGCCAACAACAAATTGCTTGAAACAACTTTTTAGAGAGAAACAGGTGGATGTCTTGTGAGAAAAATAGGAAAAGTTCAATTTCAGAGTTGCAAAATAAGCTTAATGAAGGCAGAAATTTGAGTGAGAATCATGAAAAATTGTTCGTTCAATTGGAACAAGAAAAACATGTGGTGTAATTAATGAATTACAAGGGCTTGATCAAACAAAACAATTAAGTGAGAATCTTGGAAAAATTGTGTTCTCAATTAGCACAGGAAAAAAATGAGATGGAAAATAATTTGAAAAAATCCAATGATGTGATTAAGGAATTACAAGATAAGATGACTGAAGATAGGAGCTTGTGGATGCTTCCAAGACAAAATTGGAAACAACAATTGAAGATGTACACACTAAGCTTGATTCTGTACTGAAAGAAAGAAACGTATTAAGTCAGAAAAATGTGGAATTGCGCACTAGCTAGTAGCTACAGAAATGAAAAAATGCAATGATGGTGCTGTGAAATTAAAAGAAAAGATGACTGAGAATCAGGAATTGTGGAATTCATGTAGGGTGATTTTGGAAGGAAAAATTGCAGAGCTGCAGGATGAGGTGACGAATTTGAAAAGCCTGAAAGAACGTTTAGTGACTACAGTTAGCAATGATAGAAACGACATGGATGGGCTGAAAAACAAATTGAAGATTGCTTGGAAAACGAATTTAGAGAAGAAAAGGTGGATTTCTCGTGAGAAGAATATGAAAAGTACAATTTCAGGGTTACAAAAAAAAGCTTAAATTATGAAAAATTGTTCATTCAATTGAAACAAGGAAAAAAATAAGTGTTGGAAAATAGGTTTGAAAGAAAGTAGCGATGTAATTAAAGAATTACAAGTGCTCAAAAGCGAGCTTGACCAAACAAGTGAGAATCTGGGAAAATTGTGTGCTCAATTAGGGCGGGACAAATTTGAGTTGGAAAGCAATTTGAAAACATCTAATAACGCGATTAAGGAATTACAAGCTAAGATGACCAATGATAGGTGTTTGTGGGATTCTTCAAAACCAAAATTAGAAAGCAACAATTGTAGAGGAGCAAACGAAGCTTGAAAGTGTAGTGAAGGAGAGAAATGTATTCAACCAGAAATTTCAGAGCTTGAGCACTAGATACAGAAATGACAAAAATGAGTGGGAAAAATGCAATGATAGTGCTTCAAAATTAAAAGAAAAGATGAGTGAGGATAAGGGATTGTGGGATTCATGTAGGGTTAATTTGGAAGAAAAAGTTTCAGAGCTGCAAAATGAGATTAATGCTACTAAGAAATTGAATGCAAAGATGACTGAAGATAAGCAGTCATGGGATTCTTGTAAGGAGAAGTTTGAAGCTAAGGTTTCAGGGCTACAAAATGAGCTTAAGAAACAAGAAGAATTGCACTCTGATTTAATGAAAGAAAAGAATGAATTGGAAAATAAGGTAAGAGGATACAATGAGGAGACTGAAGAATTGAAGGCAAAATTGTCTGAAGGTGCGTGTTTGTGGGATTTGTGTAAGACAGAGTTAAAAGCCACAGTTGCAGGGCTGCATAAATGAGCTTAACAAAACAAGAGTGTTCAGCCTGAAACATGAAGAAGCAAGCATTCAACTAAGGCATGAAAAAACAAAATTGGAAGAGGAATTGAAATATTTGAATAGTAGGAATGAGGAATTACATGCCAAAATGAGTGAAAATGGATGCCTTTGTGACACTTGTAAGCCAAATTTAAAAGATACAATAGTAAATCTGCAGATAAAGCTTAACGAAAAAAAGATTCTGGCCCACTATAATCAGGTCTTATCCAATGAAATAAGTAGAGAAAAAAGTGAGTTCGAAAACAATTTTAATCAATCCATCAATGAAGCTAAACAATTGAAGGAAAAAATAGCTGAAGAAAGGCACTTGTGGGATATATGTAAGGGAGAATTTTAAGTTACAGTTGCAAAATTGCAAAATGATCTTAATGAAGCGAGAAGGTTAAGCCAGACGCATGAAGCTTTGTGTTCTCAATCAGAACAAGAAAAAACTAAGTTGGAATACAGTTTTAGTCAATCCAGAAATGAAGCCAAACAATTAAAAGAAATATTGGTAGATGATCTAGGCGCAAGTGGGATACTTGTAAGGGAGATTTTGAAGTGGCCATTTCAAAACTGCAAAATGAGCTCAATGAAGCAAAAATGTTAAGAAAAAAAAAATGAATCTTTGTGGTCTCAATCAGGACAAGAGAAAAGTGAGTTGGAAAAGACTGTAATAGGGCTACACAATGAACTTAATGAAACAAAGATTTTGAGAGTGAAAGGCCAAGAGCTGTGTAATGTGCTAAGAGAAGAAAACAATCGGCTAGAAAATAAGTTGAAACAATGCAATGACAGGATTGGGGAATTAAATGCAAAACATAAAGAAGATGAGCATTTGTGGCTTAGTAATAAAGCTGATTTGGAAAGCAGAGTCGCAGGTCTGCAGTCTGAGAAAGGGATAATGATCCCGGAATATAAAATTCTGTGCACCCATTTAACAGATGAAAAAAATGAGTTGGAAAACAAAATGAGAGAATACAACGATAGGAATAAGGAAAATTTGCATGCACAGATGAGAGAAGATTCCCTCTTGTGGGAAGCTTGTAAGATACAATTTGAAGATTCTATTGTAGGGCTGAAAAATAAGCTTCATTTGATGAGTAACGAAGGGAAGATTTTGAGCCAGGAATATGTACAATTGTTCATTGAATGTGAATTTTTGAAGGCACTGCTGGAGGATTATAATGATACACTAAGTTCTATGGAAGATGAAAAATGGAGTCTAATGTTTGTCTCAGAGAACAATGGAAAGACGGTGGAAGCCTTGCAAGCTCAAGTGCAATTGATCATTCATGAAAGAGCACATTTGAGCAAGAAATATGAAGAGCTAACTACTGAAAATGAATCTCCGAAATTGAAATTGGAAAACTATAATCATAGACTTTATTCAGTAGAAAATGAGAGGAACTCACTTAGATCTACATCAGGAAGCAGGGAGGAGGCTTTGATTCAAGAAATTGGTTCATTAAAACAAAAAGTCCATGAGCTTGAAAACAAGGTGGGTTTGTAGGCTAATGATTGCAAACAAGTTCCTGGCATTGATATTCCGCTCGATTCAGCAACAGGGGAGAGACAATTATTGACATCTCTATCAGAAACCGGTGATAAAGTGATGGAAGATTTGGTTACAGACAACAGAACGGTGAAACAGAAAGCCCTTGAACTTGATCAAGAAAACCAACTATTACAAAAGGACATATTTAGTAAAAAGTCACCACTTCAAACAAAAGATGGAGAAATTACAGAGATAGCTGAAAAAATGATTGAACTTAAGACTGCGATGGAAGTCTTGGAAGAGATTGAACGAAAAAATAGAAAAGTACATGGGACTTTTGTAAGGGAAGAGCAAGTGAAGAGAAAAATTGCAGAGATGACTGAAAAAATGATTGAACTTAAGAATTCTATTGAAGTACTGAAAGAACATGGGATTTTTGGAAGAGCAAGTGAAGAGAAAAGAAAGTGAGAAGAAAAGGAACCAAACAGCTTTTATTGGTAATTTAATGTTTTGCATTCTTCTAGATATTAACAAGAGGTCTACTGTAACCAAATGCTTATGTACTGGCACAAAATGTATCCTTCTTCCTTCAGATGCGCTACTTAGTGGATGTTCTTATGGTTGGTTTGGCGGGATAGTATAAATACCACCCTTTCTCCCAATTCTGTGAGAAATGTAATACTCTTGACAGGCGAAGTTTCCAATTATTCAATTCGTCCTTACGTTTTCTGAGTTTTGATTGATGTATGCTCCAATTTTTTCACCGCAATAGATTGCAATGCTCTAAAATTCATTTTTGAGATATCAAGATTATAGTTAATGTACGATTTTTGAATTCTAGTTGATGTATACTCCAACAAATGTTCCTATAGTGTTTACATAAAAGTGACAAAAAAAATATGATACCACTTTCAGACAGCTTAATGTTCTAGATATGACAGAAAAATCTTATACATTCATTGCCCTTAGTCAAATGATATAAGAACAAGGGAAGCAGTTTTTAAGCCCAATTGGTAATGATTATTGTTTATGTAGACACCACTAGAAATTAAAAAAAATGTAAACCTATCAGATGTGGATTCCTAGCCAAACTGATTTGTAAGAATGGTTTCTCTTCCTGTTCAAAATTTATTTATGGAAATAACAATTTTTTCCCATTAAAGATACGAAGACAAATTCTTTCATTATTATACTACTTACTTTAGCATCAGTGTGTGAACGACGGCATCACTATTTCTTCAGTTAGAGAAGGAGCATCTTGTGAAGGAGCACAGCCTGATTCTAGCCGTATCAGTTTTTTACCACTTTTGTTCTATATATTAATTATTCACATTTTATGTCAATATATATGGACCTTAGTTACATGCATTAAACAATATTTAAATGCAATTAGCACACCCTGCAAATTGACAGAGGGATAAGATATTTGTTTACAGTCTATTTAATTGTTGGATCAGTGAACCGATTCAAAATCAACAAATTAGATAAAATTATTTCTATTTTCTTTCAAAATTGTATGATCTTTCATTGTTACTCCACAATATTAAAATTCTAATATTTTAGTTTAGATATTATACGTTAAAAATATTTTTTTTTAAAAACAAGTCAAAAATCTTTTTATTAATATCAATTAAAAATGAAAGCAGAAAGAATGGCGAGACCGTGACTGTAGAAATCAGAAAGTTTGAGACCAGGACTGTTGATTCCTGAACCGAAATGGGGAGGAAGGAGAAAGGAATGGATCAGAAATGGCAAAGGAGCACAAGTATTAATTAGAAATGGGAGCTATCCGAGGTGGGTTCAGCAGGAAACATACCCTTTTCTTTGAAAGAACAAAGAGGAGTCCAACTATCTACGCCAATGATATACCAAAGATGGTATACTGAAGGTATATCAAAGATGGTGTCGCTAAAGAGCTTCTGGGAGACTATGAAAATCAGAAATAACCTTGTAAATTGTGACAAAGTAGAAACTACCCTATGGCATGTCAATAAACCCCATGATGGATTGAAGAATCTTAAGGATTCAAATATGGAACTTGAGCAGAAAAGGTCCAATACGGCAGGAAGGGGAGAAGAGCTGGGAAAAATATTTATTCAAGAAAATACAGAAGCAAGGGAGTCCAATGGCTCAGAAATCTCTTTGGTACAGGAGAAGACTCATCTACCAGAACATCAACACAGGCAATAAGCAAGAAGGATTTGGGCATCACATTATCGGATCGGGTACTCAATATTCAGATTCAAGGACTAAGACAAAAGGCCCTCATATGTATTGGAACTTATCCTTTCAAAGAAATGACTTATTAATGGGTTAATAAGAATTGGTCAGAAGTTAAAGATGTATTCCTACTAGATCATGGTCAGGGTTTCTTTTTTGTGCTTTTAAATTCGAAAGAAAGGAATGAGTTGGTTTTTTTTTTTAATGAATAAGGGTAAGGTGAGGATTATATTAATAATAATATTCAAAATATAGAGCATAAGCATAATGTCTTTAAAAAGCATGTGACAAATTTGAAAGCAAAGAGAACCTATATCCAGAGTCTATTGCTACTATTATTAAAGTTTGATAAAATCTCTTCTTAAAACACTACTACAGACAATCCACTCATAAAACAAAATGAGTGATCGAAAACCAGTCTAGAAAGGAAGCATAAAGCTCCTTTTTCCACATCAAACATTAATAAAAAAAAATTGACAAAAAATAAACTAAGCAAGCTGATTTCAAATTTGAAGAAGAAATTAACTAGCCTCCCCTTGGGCGTCTACGAGCTCTTCCTCTTTCTCTCCTGCTCACTTTAGTCGTGTCCACCTCTGCATCTGATGTCCTTTGCAAGTGGATTGTTAACAAGCCTCTCCACACTTGAAATGTCACATGTTCTTCTCGAATTCTCATAACTACATGCTCCACGCTCCAACTAGATCCCACTCTTCAATATCCTACGGTGGAGGACCTTGAGAACCAAATATTGTTACAAGACTTGCCTCCATATTTCATATCCTTTTATCTCCTTTATTTTCTCCCAATAGATATTCTCCTCTATGGAAATCTTGTACCCAACTTGGGTCTTCGTTATGGCGAAGCTTGTAAAGCTTCAAATTAGAAAGTCAATCTTGCATTGAATCCCAAATCTTCTATACCTAAAAATCCTTTGATCCTTAATCTTTATTATTGGATATCTTTTAGGAGGTTGACCATTGATAATTGCAATATCATAATCCCTCTATCTCAGAATCGTGAGATTATCACCTATGTTCCTAAGGATTCTAGTCATGTGTATGAGAAGATCCATGATAAAAACTTTTGCAACCCTTTTTCTCATACCTACATGCAACAATGTTGCCAAAAATACTACAACAATCTTTATAGTCACTCTGTATTTGTGATATGCCAACAACCTATCTGGTGTTAAATAAGTACATTGAAGAGAAATCACAAGGAGAGTATATAGAACTGGAAATTTATAAGTACCACTTCTAAATAGAATGCATTATCCATGTGTTGGCAGAAAATGGATGTTCTAGAGAAGGTGGATGATTTATGGAACATTGTCGAATTCATTATGATATAGTTACAAGCGGTATATTGGGATAGAAGGGAGGAGACAAGTGTAGCATATCTAGAGGGATATTTAAATGGAGAACCATAGCCAAAGTGATATTTAAAGCCAAATGGAGTGGCAGACTCAAAATCCACAAGTCTAGCAATATTCTTAGGTTTCTATATGGTGGCATTAAAGATAGTGGTAGGATGAAGAAGAGGTTGATGAGACCTCTAAATTATACATTTTCTAGTAGGAACAAGTTTCTAAATCCTTCCTAGCAAGAGGAGGTGGTTGCTAAGAATCTTGCATCCTTGTACTCTTAGTAGAAATATAAGTAGAAGTAGGTTTGCAGAGTGTTTTGAAATCCTTGATGCGAGTCAACCCTACAAAAATAGAAGCCCATCTGGGGCATGATATTGACATGGCTCATGAACATGGTATCTTCATACATGATATTTTAATTTCTACCAATTAACATTTTGTGCACATGTGAAGGTTAAGAGGTAGCAGATAATGTTAGAATAATAAAATTTGTTAGAACTTGATTCAATGTATCAATATTTTTTAGGAAGTAATTTTTAGGTTTTGACTCGAAGCTTTTTGCATTCCAAAAGGTTTTGGAATCCCAGGGTCACTAGTGTTGAGGTAAAGAGGGACAAAGTAAAAAATGAGGGAAAATATATCTCTCGGCAAATCATATTTGGAAAAGAAGAGACAAGTGTCAACAACACATTATATCTAGAGTTCTCTTCTCTTCTATATATTCTTTCTTCTTCTCATTCGTAATGGTTTGAATAACTAGCGGTCCAAGTCTCTTGGTTCCACCATTTTTAGTTCCATTAGTTAACAAGTCTAGCCAGGTATGAACAACTTCGTAAAACCATTTTTGTGGGGCATTGTTTGGTGAATTAGTGTCCAAATTCTTGTAGGTTTTGAGTGATTGAGTTATGTAACTATTGTATGTAAGAGGTAGCAAAGATTTTTTTTATATAAATAAAGATCTGATTCATATATATCTAGTATACTATTCAGTCAAGTTCTAAATGAAATAAAATAAGGATCTATTCTCATTTAGTATCTTGTTGTGAGATATGTGATTAAATATATCCATGCTTTGATCTAATAGGTTAATTAAAAATGCTTGAAAAGAGTTACAAATTTACAAAGGTTACTAGAACAAAGGGGATAGGAAAAATGTTCATCTACAAGAAGTCATCAAACCCAAAAATAGAGTAACTTAGCTCCTACTACTCTGTCTCCCATTGTTCTTCACTGTCAACTGGTCAAAATGGAGGTGGGGATGGGAAAACCATAGAGAATGATACAAGTCATAAACCCACCAAAATACTTATAAACAACCACCTAAATATTTCATTGGACACATTTTATAATCTCCTCCTCCTCCCAAGAATGAGAAGCTAAAAACTAGTTCTCATCTAGTTGAGAGTCAAGAATAAGATCACATTTTCCTTGATATTCCTCAACCATATACTCGGAAAGATCTTAGTCAAGTCACCCTTGCTAATCTTAATATCTCATGGATAAACCTAAGCCCCATACCATAGATATAGATTTTCATAAATGGAAGATCTCAACTAATAGGGTCACGAAAAGCGTTGAGAACACTAAGCTTGATAAAGGTATCTCGAAGGCCATGGTTGAAACATTATCTGAAAGTTTAGGATCTTTACAAGGCCCACTATCAACACTTTCATAATCCACCAATGCTCCTCCCAAAATCATCGATCCAAAATTTGATGAAAATAAAGAGTTAATTACATAGTTCGAGATAGATAGTCAATAAGGCAAAAATCACTTAGAAGTTGATTATAGACTTGAAGACCAGGGGCTTTTCATTTACTAATAATCTGAGTAGATCTTAAGACAAATTAGTTATGGCCAAGAATTTTGTGTCATCTAAAATTGAGGTTGTAAAGATGGAAGGTTTAGTGCACAAATCTACAATGAGGCTACTATAGGTGATTATTGATATGGGGCCCAATGTTTCTATAACTATCTTCAAAAGATACTACTCTCAAGATACTTATCTATAGCCTTGAGTTTAAGCATTAATGTATACAAAAGAGTAGTTAATTTGGAAAAATTATTTGAGTAAGTGAAAGATGTGATCACTCAAGAAATGTAAGATTTTGATGATGTTAAATTGGTTGTGAATTAAAAAAGACAACTCCGAGGTAGTCACTATTGATTAGCTAAAGACAAAGTACGAAGAGAATATTGAATCCATTTACAATAGCAATGTGGGTATACCAGATCATAATTAAATCTTAGTCGTTACTAAAGATTTATAGGTATGCAAATAGAAAAAAGACACTTAGCAACCACTGACATCAACAGGAGAAGATAAGAAGTCTTCATGATATTTGCATTTGTATTTTTTTCATTACTTTTGTGACACTTAATATTTTAAGTTGGTTCTGAGACCTTTTTATTTTCTATATTGATTCTTTTAAAAGAATGGGTTTAATGCAATAGAAGGGATGATTATTGAAGGATTTCAAATGTATGAAATATAAACATAACAAGCAATCAACAATTTTATAATCTCCTGTATGCTTTGACATATGAGTGAGACTTGATCTTGATATTGTAAGTCAAACTCTGATTTGAATGAAATTATCAATGAATGAGTTGTTAGGATATCATTGTGTATGTACTGTATGCCTATAAGCATTTGGAACTTTAAATTCTAGCATTTTTTGTGGTCCAAGGGTTTATATGAGTGTTTACTCTGTTTGTTTTTGGTATCTTGCAATTTTCATTTCAATTAAATTTATATAAATATTGTATCTTTGAATGAAGTCTCTTTTCAAAAGAGGTTAATTGTGTGTTAAATATTGGTCTTTGATTTAGTATGTAAATTTAAAATATTTTCTCTTTGCAATTACTTCATGATGATAGATAATTCTGAGTTCTTATATTTCTTTTAGGTTAAAAGTATACCCCTTTACAATTTTATATTAAAAAATCCAAAATCATATCAAATGAAGGGAGCTATACCTTCATAGTAAAATTTTGAGATGAGATGTTAATCGGTTCTTTCACCTGATGTTTAATTGTATTGGTTTTAATGAGCGTGATAAAGTATGAATTTGTTTGAATTTGTGAAAAGGCCAATCTATTAGCCCACATGTTGAAAGGAAAATTGCAAGGAGCCAACCTAGTCAATTAAAGATGGTGGTTAGCAGTGCATAACCAGTTTCAATCATGCATTCCAGTTAATTGTCACAACCGTGTTTGTCTTTTCTTAATCAACGGCATAAGAATTTAATTTCTTTAATGACATGTTTCCTGAATTAATGGCAAAATTGATTATGTGGATTCTTTAATTTTTAACGAAAAGATTTTAGCTTGTAAATGAGACATTTCTTTTTATGTTTTGATAAAATATTAATAGAGAGTGGTAATTCGGTTACAAGAATATGCTTTCTTTTATTTTGCACATATGTCTTATCTTCCCGAGTGTGAGCTGAAAAAGGAGGCAAGGAATCAGGAAAACTGGGGGATTGCATTGTATATACGGGAATAATTACACAGAGAAGAGCATTGAGATATACATTATCTTTCTGGAGAAGTGGGAGAGCAATCAAAAAACAAAAAAAGAAAACAAGAAGAAGCGAAAAGAAGAGCAAGAAGTTGGGGAAGAGAGCAACGATACCAGAGGAAACGGGAGGAGAAGTTTAAAAGACTCCCAAATATTTGCAGGTTCCCAAATCTTCTTCTCATTCCTTTTCAAGTATTGGGTAGATAAATCTGTATGTCGTGAGAAAAACTTTCATACTAATAGAAGTTATTGTTTTAAACGTAGAGTTGGGGCTTTTCATTTAAGCTCTGAAATTTCTTTTTCTTAGTAACTACTGACTAAAGATAGTGGCACAAAATTTATTATTCTTGCTTGAATTTCATCTGTTTAGCAAGGACTTTGACCAAATCAGTCATGTGATGGCCCAGCAGCAGTCTTTTGCGTTCTTTAAGCAGTCTTGTGAAATGCTTGTCCATTCCTGCATTCTGATTTTATTTGCCTTTTATACCATGTCATAAAGACTCTGGCCGTTGTCTGTTGTGTCTGAAAATGGTGTAGTTTGCAGATACAGTCTGAGTTGGGCTTGGGCTCCATACTTCTCACCATGATCCTGCATTTTTACACAGGTTAAAAAGGCCATGTTATCATAACATTTTTATTGTCAATATCAGCGTCATAATGCTAGAACTTCCTGCCCTGTAAGAGCCTTCTTCACTGGACTAAGATCTGATTATCTGGGAAATGCCATCATCTGTCTGCTTGTCCATTTGTTAGAGATTTTGGACTACCCAATACCATGCTCATTCTATGGCTTTAATCATCTTAATGCTCAAATAAATGTAGCTGAAATGTATCTTTACGGTTTAGAGAAGTTTAGAAATTTAAGCTTACCTATGTGTTAGTCATACAACGATTCGAATTGGGTGTAGTCCCACTGCCACTCCACATGTGCGCGGTGCTTGGATCGATCCTATGCTGGGTGATATTTTCATAGGGAATGCCATATAATCGATTGAAGGAATCCTGATCGATGATTTCCCATGTGGCCCAATAAAGTTTTGAAATTTAATCCCCATCTTACATTAGTGAAAATGAGAAATGCATCTCCTACGGTCATCACAGTCACCCTCAATAATGAATCATAGATGTATGCCTAGACATAAAAGTAATATATTTCTCATGTGCATAGGTATCAGAAGATAAAAAAATAGCTTCACTTAGTTTCAGATTTACCGACATGTAAGGTTTTTCAAATAAATGGTTTTATTTTTAGTTATCTTTGTAATCTTCCGCTTGTAATAACTGGAAGCATTTAATATTGCCCAAAGAATGCAAAGTGCATTCACTGTTGAAGTATGCTGTGTTTGCAGTTGTGGGTTCCAGCCTGGCAGTTTAATCTTCCCTGTCTACCGCGCACATACCTCACCTTCCAGCCGTACCATTCTGCTTTGTCGCATGATCGCAAGGCTTCTCTCTCCTCCCTTGCGATCATGCGACCTTGCCCCTTTCCGCCTCTCTATTTTACCTTCCCCTGCATGACATTTATTTTTGTCTTCATGCGATTACCTTAAAAGTTTTGGCTTCCGTTCCAAGCGTATGGGTCCCCTCGGTTATGCTCTTGTCGCATGAGCATTATTTTATTCATGCGATCATGCGACCTCTCTCATGCGTCCAACCTTTTTTCTTCCGCCAACCACCATTTTAATTGCAGTGTATTTTATATAGTTTTTTTTTGTGACTCTTTGCTTTGTTCGGTTATTCTCCAGGCTTATCTAGATGCTTCTGGGTAGAATATTTTGAAATTAAGAAAGGAATATTTTTTTTAGTTTTGTGTGTCCAAATGATACTCTGTCTTTGCAAGCAAGAAATATAGGCAATAGTTTGAGCATACTGGCAGCGCTATAAATCTGAAAATATTTGGCATTAATATATATAAAGTTTTATTAAATCTCTGTATACTCTGTTTTTACTCTGTTCAGCATTGTATGTGTTGAATCTTCCTCCATCAAAGTGGTATCAGAGCAGGAGATTGAAGCACTTGTTATTGAAGGGAAAGGTCTGCTAGAGATTGAAGCTCAAAAAGATCTAGGTATTGTTTTCTTGGAAGATTTCATTGTGGGCAAAAGAGCAAGTCAGAGAAAAGAAAGAAAAGGGGTTTTATAAAAAGGAGAAAGTGTTACTGGTAAACCATGGTAGGAACCAGTGGGAGTATTTCACAGCCCCAAATTCTAATTTTTAATGGCAAAAATTATGATTATTGGAGCATAAAAATGAAGACACTTTTTCGTTCACAAGATGTTTAGAATTTAGTGGAGAATGGGCTTCCTGAACCACCAGACCAGCAGACATATCAGGCCCTTTCACAAGCAGATAAGGATTTATTGAAAGAAAATAAGAAGAAGAATGCAAAGGCAGTATTTTTCATTCAACAAGCAATGGAAGAATCAATCTTCCCAAAGGTTGCAGCTGCCACAAGATCAAAACAAGCATGGGACAGTTTGCAAACAGCATACCAAGGCACAGGCAAGGTAATAATGGCAAAGTTGCAGATACTTAGAAGGGATTTTGAGAATTTAAAAATGAAAGACTCAGACTCAATAGATGCTTTCTTCACTCATGCAATGTCTGTAGTAAATCAGTTAAGGACCTATGGAGACACTGTTGAAGATCAAAAGATTGTGGAAAAATAACTTAGAAGTCTACCTGCTAAATTTGATGTTGTAGTAATAGCCATTCAAGAGGCTAAAGATCTTTCTATATTATCAGTAGATGATTTAATGGGATCACTTCTAGTCCATGAGCAAAGATTGAACCGAACTGGGTCATCATCATTTGAAAATGCATTCAAAACTTAGCTCTCATTTGGCAAGTCAAGAGGGAGATCAAACAACAGCAGAGGCAGAGGACATTTCTCATCAAGAGGAGGAAGAGAAAACACACAATTTGAAAGTAGAAGACCACCATCAAGACCAAATGCCCATTCTACATCAACAAGAGGAAGGGGGAGCAATCACTCTCAAAGCCATCATCAAGAAGAAAGGTATGACAAATCTAACATCCAATGTCACTACTGTAGCAAATTTGGGCATTATGCATCAGAATGTAGAAAAAAACAATATGATTTGAACAAGCAAAAGGCACATTTCACAAATGAAAATCAGTCAAACACTAGTGAACAGGACTCAATGTTCATAGCATGCAATGTAGCACAAGAAAGTTCTAAAGAACTATGGATCTTAGATAGTGGGTGTAGTAACCATATGAGTTGTTAGAAGGAGATGTTTTCAACAATAGATGATTTAGTAAAATCAGAAGTTAAATTAGGAAATGATCAAAAAGTTTCAGTCATGGGCAAAGGGTCAATTAACATAAAAACAAAACAAGGCAAAGATAAATAAATTTCAGATGTTTACTATGTTCTCGGACTACAACACAACCTTATAAGCATTGGGCAATTAGTACAAAAGGGTTATAGAGTACACTTTGAGAATGGTGAATGTGTGATCCTAGACAAGAAACCAAGCAATAGGCTGATTGCAAGAGTAGAAATGACAAAGAACATGATGTTTCCACTAAGAATTCAAAGTGGATTAATGATAGAGCCTCAAGGTTTGCAAAAGGTTGCTGAAACAACTTTTAAAGCCTCATACAAAAATAAATCTTGGCTGTGGCATTTAAGACTTGGACATTTAAACTTCAAAAGATTACAACTATTATACAAGAAGAAAATGGTATATGGGTTGCCACAAATTGAGCCACTTAAAACCACATGTGAAAGTTGCATATTGGCAAAACAACATAGGAAGTCATTTTCAGTTGGGGAGTCATATAGAGCAAAACAACCATTAGAGATAGTTCATTCAGACATTTGTGGACCTATGCAAACACCTTCCATTAGTGGAAAACTTTATTTCATAACATTCATTGATGATTTCAGCAGAAAGGCATGGGTTTATTTCTTAAAGTATAAATTTGATACATTTACTATTTTCAAAGAGTTCAAGGCAAAAGTTGAAAAAGAAAGTGGATATCCTATCAAAACATTGAGAACCGATCAAGGTGGAGAGTATGTCTCAATTGAATTTTAGAATTTTTGCAAAGAAAATGGCATACATAAACAGTTTACAACAAGGTACACACCTCAACAAAATGGGGTAGCTGAGAGAAAGAATAGAACAGTCATGGAAATGGCACGTAGCATGATAAAGGCAAAACATTTACCAAATGAATATTGGGCTAAAGCAGTTGCATGTTCAGTATATATTTTGAATAGGTGTCCAACAAAAGCTGTGATAAATAAAACACCAGAAGAAGCTTGGAGTAAGAGAAAACATAACATATCGCATTTAAGAGTCTTTGGATGTGTGGCATACTCATTGATACCTCAAGAGTTGAGAAGAAAATTAGATGACAAATGAGAGAAGTGTATATTTGTGGGATATAGTGAACACTCAAAGGCATATAAGCTATACAATCCTGTTACTAAGAAGCTAATAATAAGCCGTGATGTTGAATTTGTTGAAGAAGAGGCATGGGATGGCAGCATAGACAAAATAAATTCTACCACTCCTAATGTTCTACAAGAGAATGAAGAGGATGAAATTCAGGCTGCAAATCCTCCTACACAAGCAAATGCACCTAGAACACCTTCAAGAGCTCCTAGCACTCCAAATCCCACTGTCCCAACAAATAATAATAGCAGCAAATCTTCTGATCCTACACTTGCATCTTTAAGGTCTAGGTCCATAAACACATCAAAGAAGACAAGAAGCCTTAGAGAGATTTATGATGAAACTTAAGAAGATGAAAGTGCTGATTTCTGTTGTGATTTTGCATTGTTAACACAAGCTGATCCAATTTATTTTGAAGAAGCCATAAAAAAAGACAAATGGATTGCAGCCATGGATGAAGAAATTCAATCAATAGAAAAGAATGAAACATGGGATCTAGTTGAGCTTCCAAAAGGCAAGGATGTGATTGGAGAAAAATGAATTATAAGACAAAGTATGATGTTGATGGAAAAGTTGCAAAGCACAAGGCAAGATTAGTGGCAAAAGGCTTTACAGAAAAATTAGGTATAGATTTTAATGAAACATTTGCACCCGTGGCAAGAATGGATACAATAAGAATGGTCATATCAATTGCAGCCCAAAACAAATGAAAAGTTTATCAAATGGATGTTAAATCAGCCTTCTTAAATGAAATTTTGGAAGAAGAGGTGTATGTAAGTCAACCACCTGGATATGAAATTCTGGGAGAAGAACATAAAGTATGCAGATTGAAAAAAGCATTATATGGTTTGAAACAAGCTCCTAGAGCATGGTACAACAGAATAGATTCCTATTTTGTAAATAATGGTTTTAGTAAATGCGGGAATGAACCTACTTTGTATATCAAAGTAAATGATGAAGGAGAAATTTTGATAGTCTGTTTATATGTAGATGATTTGATATTCACAGGAGATATGGAAACTAACACATTCAAGGCAGTCATGAAAAAGGAATTTGATATGACTGATTTGGGCCTCATGAAACACTTTCTTGGCATGGAGGTAAGTCAAAATGATCAAGGAATCTTCATATGTCAAAGCAAGTATGCTAGTGAATTGTTGAAAAGATTTAAGATGACAAAAGTGAATTCAGCCCCTACACCAGTTGCATTGGGTCTGAAGCTTAGCAAGGATGATCAAGGTCCAAGTGTAGATCCAACTCTATTCAAAAGATTAGTGGACAACCTCATGTATTTAACTACCACAAGACCGGATATCATGTTTGGTGTTAGCCTTATTTCCAGATTCATGGAGAAACCGAAAGAGTCACATCTGAAAGCTAGAAAAAGAATTTTGAGATACATAGCTGGATAAAAGAATTTTGAAATTTTGTATACATTTTCAAATGATTACAATCTGATTGGTTATACAGACAGTGATTGGGGAGGTAGGATGGATGATAGAAAAAGCACTTCCAGATACATTTTTCATCTGGGTTCCGGTGCTATCTCTTGGGCATCAAAGAAACAATCACTTGTTACTCTCTCATCAGCTGAAGCAGAGTATGTAGCAGCCACATCAGCATCTTGTCAAGCAGTTTGGTTCAGGAGAGTACTTTCAGATTTGGGGCATCATCAAAAAGAAGCTACGGAAATTTACTGTGATAACAATTCAGCAATTGCCTTATCCAAAAATCATGTATTCCATAAACGAAGCAAGCATATTGATACCAGATATCACTTCATCAGAGAATTGGTCAACAATGGTGACATTCATCTTCAGTTTTGCAGGTCAAATGAATAGCTTGCTAATATATTCACAAAACCACTGGCAAAGAATGTGTTTGAACATCTTCAGGAAGAAATCAGCATTGCAGACTTATATAACAGTGAAGATTAAGGGGGAGTGTTGAAGTATGCTGTGTTTGCAGTTGTGGGTTCCAGCTTGGCAGTTTAATCTTCCCTGTCTACCATGTACATACCTCACCTTCCAGCCATACCATTATGTTTTGTCGCATGATCGCAAGGCTTCTCTCTCCTCCCTTGCGATCATGCAACCTCGCCCCTTTCTACCTCTCTATTTTACCTTCCCCTACATGGCATTTATTTTTGTCTTCATGCGACTACCTTAAAAGTTTTGGCTTCCGTTCCAAGCGTGTGGGTCCCCTCAGTTATGCTCTTGTCACATGATCGCATGAGCATTATTTTATTCATGCGATCATGCGACCTCTCTCATGCGTCCAGCCTTTTTTCTTCCGCCAACCACCATTTTAATTGCAGTGTATTTTATATAGTTTTTTTTTGTGACTCTTTGCTTTGTTCGGTTATTCTCCAGGCTTATCTAGATGCTTTTAGGTAGAATATTTTGAAATCAGGAAATGAATGTTTTTCTTAGTTTTGTGTGTCCAGATGATACTCTGTCTCTGCAAGCAAGAAATATAGGTGATAGTTTGAGCATACTGGCAGCTCTGTAAATCTAAAAATATTTGGCATTAATATATATAAAGTTTTCTTAAATCTCTGTATACTCTGTTTTTACTCTATTCAGCATTGTATGTGTTGAATCTTCCTCCATCATTCACATACAGTCAACAAACAAAACCGTTGTTGGTAGTAGTGAACTCTAATTATTTCCTACGTAGTTTAATTTGGACAGAAAAGTATGCTTCAAAAATCAGACTTTGTTCTGTGGTATGTAAACACTGCTGAGTATCATTTTCCATTTTGAATAGCAAAATAAGAAATTCTACAGATATGAGTTCAATCTTTTTTATTTAATTTCAGAGGTAGTGCTGTTTCAGAAATCTACACACTTTGAAATATACAATTTAACAATAAAACCAGAGTACTCTGCCTTCGTTGAAATCAACAGATGATTATTCTTTTGTGTCGCTTGGGATATGTTAAAGCTCACTGCTATCCTTTATTTTCTCTGCTGTTATGATTGAATTGACTTTATCAGTCAGTTAACAAGAATAAAACTGGTTGTAGAACCTTCATCACCATATTCTAATATCATTATTAGTAATGACACTTTAGTGTGCTATGCGTAGAATGAAGAGGTGTGTGAGGTCTATTAGAATTAGTCACAACTTTGAAGCAAAGAAGGAAAAATGTTATGATTAGGGAATAAATTTTTTTCTTAAGTATTACGATATTTAACGATTATGATTGAACAAGGATGAGTATTTTCCTCACCTTTTTAAGATGACTTTGAGTGTTTTAATTGAGGATTTTATTGTTGTAGCAAACATATTGTTCAAATGTGAACCACGTGATGTTGGTTTTGTTTTTGGTTATTGAACGTCCTCCTTGTTTTTAATTGTATTTTGTTGGAATAAGATATTTTGGGAAAGGGTGCTGAATATGGAATTACAGAGAAGGGTAAAAGTTGTTTATTTTTACTTGCTAGAAGATTCTGGTATTTTTATGCTTAGGCCTAAGCTTGTAAACACATAAATGAACTTGTATTGGTTTTTGTACTCTCTCTGCCATATCTATGTTTGTTTTACTTTATGTGAGACAAAGTAGGCACAACACCACATGCACCATATTCCTTTCCAATCCACTTGTGTTGTTTTGATAAGTCACCCATGTAAGGTCGGCGAGCTCTTCATTTCAAGATGAGCCCCGGGGGAGCTAACCACTCCATGGTTGGGCGGTTAAAATGCCTGAATCACATTTCCATCTCATACTATGCAGATGAACGACAGGCTGTTCGATGGCATAGGAGACTTGAACATGCAGATGGACAACTGACTGTCTGATGGCTTGTATTGGATATCTTATACTTATTCGACCTTCGGGTCTTGAGATTATTGTATGTAATCTATTTTGTAAACATTGTTATGATCGACAGTATGGTCGACATATCTCTTGTAATAATTTATCTTGATGTGTATTTCGACAGTTGGTCGAACTTTCATTTCTTTCGACAAGAAAGGTCGATGTTATATGATTCATGATGTTATTTTTGAATTTGTGAAAATATGTAATTGAAATTATGTATTTTGAAAAGTCTTTGTTAAATTTAGACTTGCTTTCTTTTCGACTATGCGAAATTCTCGTGGTTATAGCTTTTATGTCTCTAGTCCAAATCCACAACCTTAATCAATAACTATGAACTTGATCCATATTGACTTTTGCATTTGAAAAGTCATGTAAATTTTGAGAGACTTTTATTCAAATTAACAATAGATTTAAAGAATTGATCTTTTGATTTCTTAAATAAATAGACTTCAAGATTGTGATATTAATTTTCACACTCAAAATTTTTCTTCAAATTGATAGTATTTAAAATATCTTGATTAACAACATACTTCAAACATTCTCACAAATGCAACAATGATTTTAGAATAAAATTATTCAACTCAAATTATTTCAAAATCAAAACCTAATTTGTTGCAATGATAAAATTATTTATTTATTCACAGGCTCACCAAAAGCGTTGTATATATTTCAGAATCTATTAGAGAATAATGATTAAAGAGAAATAACAAGCATAGGCTACCATGACCAATAACAGAAGCAAGCATGTGTATCCCTTTGCCATTTGTGCGGTCAGTTATCTATTCTGTGATAAACAGTTTAATAATGCTACTATTTATAGTCGAAGAAGGCATTTTATTTATTTATTTATTGTTTATTTATTTATAAATCAATATTTTTAAATTGTAATATTAGTTTGTAACATTCAAATTTTTTTTCCAAATTAGTAATATTTAAAATATCTTAATTGACAATAAGCTTCAAATATTCCACAAATACAATAACAAACAAGATTTAATTTATAATAGATTTATTAATCAACTGAAATTATTTGAAAATAAAAATTTAATCTTATCGAAGTGTAATGGAAAATATATTTATTTATTCATAAGCTTGTAAGAAGCATAGTTCGGATCATTGATATTCTAACAACATTTATCAAAAATTCTATATGTAATAATAAACAAGATTATTATTATTCAAATTAATATAATTTAAAATATCAAGATTTCAACAAATACTAGAATAAACAAGATTTGAAATTTAATAGATTTATTCCAAACTAGTCAATTCAAATTATTTAAAAATAAAAATTTAAACTCATCAAAGTCCAATCAGAAAATTATTTATTTATTCATAAGCTACTAAGAAGCGTAGTTCTTTGGGACCATTGCTATTTTACATAGCTGCGACGGTACCTGCAAAGCTTCGGATAATGCCCAATTTGGAGTTTGGAGTTGGACGGTTATCTAATAAAGCTATTTTTCTTATTAGTCGTCATATAAATTTATGTCAAATTTAATAATCTAATCATTATAAAATACTGGAAGATTTCTTACATGAAATAACAAAAGTATTATTATAGTTTAGTCGTCAAATTTTACAGCTATTGGATAAAAGCTGGAGGATAAATTTCAGGCCATGACAAGTTTGTTAGATGAAGAAAGCATAATTAGAATGAAAGTTATATGATCAGAATGTTCAATAAGATAAAAATGTTTTCCTTCTATTTCTTTTAAATGTTTCAAATGTTAAGTATATTTAAATAGTAAAAATTATGTGTGATTGATTATAGTTTCAAAAAAATGAAATGAAATTATTTTAAAGTAGAATGAAATAACTTTGAATAATGTAAAATGTATTTTTCTTCTTTTACCAACCATTCACTTATTTATTTGTACATTTCTAGTAGTTTATATCAACATTTAATGATAATATACAAATAATTGCAAATCAATTTATTGAACTTATTTTATAATTTTATTATAGGCACTAATCTCTTGTTAACCATGTACATAACCTTTTTGACTTTTTACTTTGAATTTGATAGCCATTTCCATATCAAGGTATTAATTAATAATGATAAAAATAAAATCATTAAAGTCGGTTAATTATAAAATAGTTCTTTAGTAAAATATAACATATATTTTATATAATAACAAAAATATAAATAGAAATCTATCACTTTTTTTTAGATAAATAAAATAGATAGTTCTATAAAATAAATAAATTATTGGGAAGATTAATTTTTGAAAACATATTTTTTAATTGAAAATATGTAGAGGCAATGTTGCACCTATTATTTGGAGACTTCTATCAATGCATGAACAAAATGACTTCTCTCTCTTCCACCAAAAATACAAGCCATCATAACCATGTCAAATAATAAGCCGCCTTGCCTCTTTTTCACTTCACTAACATCGATGATTACATCAAAAGTTAATACATTCTCATTGTTTGGTAATGCATCATAACTCTTTATTTAAACTTTCACACTCTTCATCATCCCAATAAAAAATATTCTACAATGATAATATTCACAATCAATGATAAGAATGATAATGGCGAGAGATAGAAGAGGAAGCAGTGGGAGAGGAAGTGGTGGAGGACCTAGGGTTTTAGGAATTTCTAGTGATTCAAAGGGAAAATGTGAGGATGATGAGGATGAAGATTGTGATTTTATGTCTTTGCTACCTTCTTGTGTTAGGTTTAACAAGACATAAATAACAATTACATGCAACTATAACCAATATTAGAAAACAATAAACCACATAGAAGAGAACACAATACACAAAGATTTTAACGTGGTTCACCCAATCCCTGGGCTACGTCCAGCAACAACGAGTCCAATATTATTATTATCCAGTGATTGCAACTTGATTACAATCCGTAACCTCTTACAGCTCAATTCTGCCGCAAGTACTAAAATCATACATTATGAAATCCCTAACCCTAAGCCATATTATACAATATTTTGCCGCCTTAGGGTTATAATGAGTTACAATATGTCAGCCCAAAAATAGCCAAAAATATGTCGGCCTAAAAAAAAATTCACCTCAGGAGCTGCGCCCCCAAACCCCTGCTTGGGGCCCGGCCTAGCCTCGAACCCTAGCGAGGTCGGGAGGAAAAGTGTACAGTACTTTCCTAGATAGTACTTTCCTGATCAGTCACAACAAGCTAACATCTTGGATTCACCCCTATCCACAGTCTAGGCTATTATTCAGTGTTTTAGACTAGAGTGGCTCTAGTTTGCGATTCGGGGAGACAAAAGTTATGGGCTTGAATTTTTCTATTTAAAATGGTCGTGTTTTCCCTTAGACTATCTGTAGCTCTTTTTATATCATTTGGCCATTTATGGCCTCTTGTCTCTGGAAGAGGATGATGATAATGAAAGCATTTTTTTAGATTTCTTGAGTCTGATGGTCTCCCTAGTTATGGTCAATGGTGTTGTAGAGGAGTTGTCCTATCTTCCCTCTCAAACTAGTAGGTGGAAGCTTGTGTTGGTTTTCCTATCTTTTTGTGTTGTGGGTTTCTTGACCTTGTTCAAACTTTATTCTTCATCTATAATTTGTCAAGTTCTTTGGTGGAGAAGACTAGGGCATTGGTTGAGAAAAAGAGAACTTTGTATGAATTTTGGTGGATTGTAGAGTTTTCTTGTGGGGATGTCCATGACCAGTAATTCTAGCTAGCCCTATGATGCAAATCTTCAACTTTCTCTTTCTATAAATGAAGGAATGTGGTGCCTAATTATGGGTGATTGTAGTTGGGGAGATTTTGTTGTTTCTAGACCTATTAGAGTTGATATGGCCTATAATGTGATCCTTGGATGAAGATGGGTGATCGTGGGTGATGTGTGGGAGCTTCAACTTCCTTATCTTATCATGGGTATATCTACCCTTTGGTGGTAGAAGAGGTTTTTTGTTCTAGTATTGAAGATGGACTCATTTAGTCAGGATATTGTGAGGATCCTATTTCATTCTCCTTCCTAGGATTTATCCATAGCTCCATCCAAAGGTCTAAAAAATGTAAGCACAAAAGTTGTTCTTTTTTTCGCATGGGTTCAGTGATTAAAATGAAGTTCTTCCTTCTATGGAAAAGTAATGATGGAAAGGGCTTATTGTTCAACATTTCTCCTCCTATGTGCTAGAGGTTAGGGATTTTTCCTTCCATTGAAAGTTAATGAGATAAAGTTGGAAATATATGCGGTGTGGGGCTAGATCAATCATAATAGACATGGAAACTCAAGAACATAAAAGAGGCCTATTTTAGCATCTAATCATAGGCTCTTACAATGTAGGAAATTCCAAAACCAAACTCACAAATACCATGATAGATTGTATTTACAAATCCTAGAGTAGATAGAAAATTTTATTAGTTCTAGCCATTGGTGCCTCAGGGTGCATTTCTATTCTTTGGCATCCAAGTTCTTTGTGTGTGAGTTTGGTGGCTTCTTTAGAAAATTGGATGCTAGTATCACTTTAATGGATTACTACTAATCAAGCCATCTGGATATATAATGTATATGGACCCATATGCTCACTAAAGATATGGTCTCTTTGGGACCCAATTTCATCTCTCTTACCACATCTTGAAGAAAACATTTTCATGGTGGGAGCTGACTTCAATGAAATAAAAAATGGAAATAAGGGTGAACCCACAATAGTGGGTTACACTTTTTTGCCTGAATGGACACTGAACTCTACATTTTGAGAAAAAAATTCAGATTCGAATGCATATTATCATTGAACCGTTCAAAATTGGAGGATGAAGTAAATTAGAGTCTTTTAGAATTTTCTATCTAGATTCTAATTTTTTTTTTGAATTTATTTGAATACCTTTTTCTTTCTCCCATGAAAATTGGTATGGTGCTGAAAATGTCATTTTCAAATAGTAACAATGTTTTCATAGAGCATAACTTTTTTTGTAAAATATATATGAATGTGATTCTTTCAAATTTAGTTTTGTAACATCCATACAGAGAGCATGCAATTGGTTTGACGACATTATGACTATTATTTCATATTTTATTAACGTTTGAAGTTGACTAAACCATAATTTTGACATACCTTGACTACATAGCTTATAACTTATTGTGTATTTATCGAATTTCATTTTTTTAAAATAGCAAGTAGACTTGAATATGGAGGGCACTATTATTTTTCAAAAAAAAAAATCCCTTTTTTACTATTTTTCATTGAACGTCAAACTCAGAGACCTTTATATTTGATAAAAAAACCTACATTCATTTAACATCAAAAACCATACACATAATAAATTCAAAAATAGTCAAATATATAATCGTTAGAAAGCTAGTTCCGAGTACTTATTGTATGCAAAAGGACATGTTCTTATTCTTCCATTTGATCAGCGCGCTTGAGGCCCGAATTCATGAAATTCTCAAAATTTCTTCAAAACTTGCAACCATAGCCTAAACCAGGCACTTTTGATAGAAAGTACTTTTGATCAAAACTTTTGACTTCCAATCGAAAGTACTTTCTTGAAAAAAGCAATTTCTAGTCATTACTAAACTACTTTCGATAGAAACCCATGTCGGCCTTTTTGGTGTCATTTTTGGTTAATAGGGATTAGGTATAAATAAATGTATATTTTTTTCATTTCATAAATCTGAAAGCTATAAAATAATTTGCATTTAGGAGAAGGAAAACATTTTGGCACGAAATAATTTTCTAAACTGTGATGGGAAATAAAAAGAGAAGGCTAAACAAAAGTACATGACATTATTCAGAAGAGACTGACAAAGACTACGTGAAGAATCACAAAAAAGATACCATCATCGAAAACAAGGTATGTCTAAGATGTTTCTCTCTAGATATTTTAAGTTGATAGTCAAGACTTGTCTTAATATTCATGTAAATGTGATATTGTACCTATTAGACATAACTAGACCTAATTGTAGACCTATTTGGACTAATTAGGACCTATTAGGACTAATTAGGACCTAATAGGACCTATTAGTCTACCCAATTAGAACCAATTAGCACCTAATTAGACTCAATTAGAACCAATTAGAACCAATTAGATCCAATTAGACTCACTTAGAACCAATTAGGACCTAATAGAACCTATTAGGACTAATAGGACCCGATTAGAATCAATTAGAACCAATTAGCACCTAATTAAACTCAATTAGAACCAATTAGGACCTAATATGACGTATTAGAACCAATTAGGACCTAATTAGACTCAATTAGAACCAATTAGATCCAATTAGACTCAATTAGATCTTATTAGAACTAATTAGGACCTATTAGATCCAATTAGGACATAATATGACCTATTAAAACCCAATTAGACTCAATTAAAATAAATTAGCACTAATTAGGACCAATATGACCTATTAGGACCAATAGGATCCAATTAGATCCAATTAGGATGAATTAGGACCAATTAGGACCAATTAGAACTAATTAGAACCAATTAGAACCAATTAGGATCTAATATGACCTATTAGAACCAATTAGGACCTATTAGATCCAATTAGGACCTAACTAGACTCAATAGAACCAATTAGGACCTAATTACACTCAATTAGACTCAATTAGGACCTAATTAGACTCAATTAGAACCAATTAGGACTTAATTACACTCAATATGACCTATTAGAACCAATTAGGACCTAATTACACTCAATTATCTAACCAATTAGGACCTAATTACACTCAATTAGAACCAATTAGATCTAATTAGGAGCTAATATGACCTATTAGAACCAATTAGTGAAGGGATACCTGCTACACTATACATGTCATCTGTGGTCCTGCTAGAGGATGCTCCACCTGACAATTTGGAGTGTTGTCAAGACATCAGGTACTGACCAACCTAATCACTAGATATGGATGTGGTAGCTACTACAATGTCCCCCACACTATCAATCACAACTCAAAGCTGGGTGCCATGAATAACATCATCTGCAATAGGACCCAATGAAGGAGCTATAGTAAGTGTCCTCTGACCAACAATGGCCCTATGTACTAGCCTCTGTCAATTAGATCGATGAAAAGCATCTCTATCAACAAGCCTACCACGCCCCTGTCCTAGATGTGTTGGCAAATCAGTGTAATTAACAACCCTCCCTAAATGAACCTCAACAAAAACCTATTGTGTAAAGTACAATGGAATTTGGTCATTATTCAGATAATGACCATACGTAGCTAGAAATCATGGGTATATCAATGTTGATATAGTAGGATCCTCACACCTGGTAACTTGATACCCCTTCACATAATTTTTATCTGCATAAGATGGGAAACTTCCCCTTTCAGGGTCACTTTAGGCACTAAAGCCTGTACCTCCTTAAGTGAAAGACCAGAGCCAACCTCTTGTCTCTTCCTCTCAAGTATGACATCTATAATATATGGGGCATAGGGAGTGGTACCATGAATGTCATCCCTAATGCTGATCAAGCTAGTAAAGATGGATTGACACGTGCTCTTATAGACACTAGATCTAGATGAATTATTTATGAATTCTTGCAACTGTCCAATCTCTCTATTAGTGCATGCAAATAGTTCTGCAGAGGGAATCAGTGCATCTGCCATGTGTGATGTGCAATAATATGTCTGATAGATCTAGAATATGTATGTACCTGAAAGATTTAATTTACTATCAAATAAAGTCTACATATATGTACGTTTTCCTAATTTAATTAAAAATAAAATTAAAGTATGCACATTTTGCTACATTATTTGAAAGTAAAATCAATTACATAAATTACATTTAAATGTAAATTACAGTTTAATAGGTTTAATTGGATTTAACTAGGTGTTAATAGGTCGTAAGGTGTCATATTACTCATAATGGGTCTAACATGATCATAAGAGGATGTATAACCTATCATACCTATCATAGTAGGTTTAATTGCATATAATTATGTCCTAATAGGTCTAATTGGGTCTAATTAGGTCCTGATAGGTCTAATTGGGTCTAATTAGGTGCTAATAAGTCTTAAGGGGTCATATTACCCATAGTGGATCTAATTCAGTATTAAAGGGGTCATATAACCTATTATAGGTCCTAATAGGTCTAATTAGGTCATAACATGTTTAATTGGGTATAATTATGTCCTAATAGGTCTAATAGGCCCTAATTAGGTCATAATATGATTAATTGGGTGTAATTATGTCCTTATAGGTCTAATTAGGTCATAATAGGATTAATTGGGTGTAATTATGTCCTTATAGGTCTAATTGGGTCTAATTATGTCCTAATAGGTCCAATTGGATCTAATTGGGTGCTAATAGGTCTCCAAGGGTCATATTACTCATAGTAGGTCTAATGGGGTCTTAAGGGGTCATATACCCTATCATAGGTCCTAATAGGTCTAATTAGGTCATAATAGGTTTAATTGGGTATAATTAGGCCCTAATAGGTCTAATTGGGTCTAATTAGGTCCTAATAGGTCTAATTGGGTCTAATTAGGTGCTAATTAGTCTTAAGAGGTCATATTACTCATAGTGGGTCTAATGGGGTCTTAAGGGGTCATATAACCTATTATAGGTCCTAATAGATATAATTAGGTCATAATAGGTTTAATTAGGTATAATTAAGTCCCCAGAAGGTCTAATTGGGTCTAATTAGGTCCTAATAGGTGTAATTCTAGGTGCTAATAGTTCTTGAGGGGTTATATTACTCATAGCGGGTCTAATGTGGTCTTAAGGTGTCATATAACCTATCATATATCCAAACATGTCTAATTATGTCATAGTATGATTCATTGGATATAATTAGGCCCTAATACGTCTAATTGGTTCTAATTAGGAGCTAATTGGGTCTAATTAGGTACTAATAGGTCTAATTAGGTGCTAACAGGTCTTAAGGGGGTCATGTTACTCATAGTGGGTCTAATGGGGTCATATAACATATCATAGGTCCTAATAGGTCTAATTAGGACATAATTGGTTTAATTGGGTATAATGAGGTCCTAATAGATCTAATTTGATCTAATTAGGTCCTAATAGACCTCTAATTGGGTCTATTTAGGTGCTAATTAGGTCTAATTCTATTGTAATAGATCTTATAGGTCTAATTAGGTTGTAATACATCTAATTGGGCCTAATTAGGTCCTAATAGGTTTTAAGGGGTCATAAAACCTATCATAGGTCTTAAAATAGACCTAGATAACTAGGAATTATGAGGTCCTAATAGGTCTAATTGAATCTAAGTAGGTCTAATTAGGTTCTAATAGGTCTACTTTGGTCTTAAGAGCTCATATTAAGCATATTTAGTCTAACTAGGTCTTAAAGGGTCATAGTACGAGTATATTAGGTTTTAATTAGTCTAATTTGATCTAATTACACCTAGAAGGGGTCCTATTACTCATATTACATAGATAATTAGGGCTTATTATGACTAATTTGGTCTAAGGGGTCCTATTAAGTTCATAAATAGGTCCCTAATTAGGCACTATTACTATTCAATATTAGTTCCTATTACTTATATTAGGTCATATTACTCACATGTATTAGGTACATTAAATAGTATAATTAGGTATAATTGGGTCTTCTTAGGTCTTGTTATGGGTTAATTAGTCTAAGTAGGCCTTAGGGGTTATATTATCCATATTAGACCTCATAATAGATCTAATTATGCCTAAGGGATCCTATTGCTCATATTAGGTGTACTAGTATGTCCTATTACTCATGATATTAGGTGTTAATTAGTCTTATTAAAGATCTAATCAGGTCTTAAGTGGTACTCTTATGTCTTATTACTAAATTTAACAAATTAGGTTATAATAGGTCAGCTATTATATCTAATGAGGTCTTAAGGGGTCCTCTTACTCATATTAGGTATACTTGGGACTAGTTACATGTCAAGTATTAGGGGTCAATTGGTCTTATTAGGTCTAATTACGTATAAGGCCCATCCTATTAATGATATTAGGTCCTAATTTGGGCCTTATTACTCATATTAGGTCCTAATAGGTTGAAAATTAGGTCTTAAAAGGTCACAATACTCATTAGGTCTAATTAGGTATATAATCATGTCTTCTTAGTCTTATTAGGTCTAATTAGTCTCATATTCTAGGTCTTATTAGGTATAATTAGTCTTATGAAGTCTTATGTACATACACATGTATACATAAAAATCTATATAAATGTACATGTGTATACATGTATATATAAATATGTATGCATACATGCACATGTGTGTGTGTGTGTGTGTGTGTGTGTGTGTGTATCTATATATATATATATATAGATATATTTTCTATATATATATATATATATATACATGTATATATATGTATACATATACATGCATCTATATAATAATGAAAAATCTATATATAATC